>PVIY010007606.1:0-81175 GCA_004026745.1 Myrmecophaga tridactyla | reverse complement strand
TTAAAGTGATCTCAAGTGCACTGAAAGTGAGTCAATGATTTGCTTGAAAGAGATTTTATTTAAAAAAAAAAAAAGGCAATTTGTCCTTTTCCTTGGTCATGCTGCTCAAAGACAACTGTATATTAGGGAAACTTTATTATGAGGTCTACAGGATGTTGCTAAATTTTTATATGGTATCTATAGCCTTCTCCAGAATAAAGGCTGTCATCATGTTTTCTTCACACCAATGCTAATGTTAATATCACAAACTCTAAAACTAGTTTAATGTGTTCAATAGGTGTTTGAAATCATCTGAATTTTCAAAAGCAACAGTCTAAACTGCTACCTTTAAAAAATTACAGATAGCAATATTTTATATTCTTAGGATTTTTTAAAAATTCAAATGTTCTTTGCTACCATCAAAACTTTATAGATCTTAAAGCTTCTCTCTAAGTTGTTGATATTAACTATCATGGATTCTATTCTAGTTTTCACCAATGATAAGGCTTCGATTATACCTCTAAGAACCTATTTCCATTTCATGCATCAAAGTCAACTGAAGGCATAACTTGTTGGTATTGCAGTCTGTCTTTTTGCTTTGGGAATCAAAGCAAGTTGGAACATCTCAGACATAGCTTTAAGTTAGACTCTATTTTTCAGTCATTTGACATATTTCCTATATGGAAAGCCCTACAGACTGCAAAGACTGGTGAACAGTGGGTGAGGAGGATTAAGGACTCATTTATGGCTTGTCAGTGTTGCCATCTTAAGAGGTGACTTTTCTTTCTCTCGGGCTTTGACTCTGATCTTCGGCATTGCTTGAATTTCATCCCTGCAAATCTTCCTAATTCCATGTCCTCCTTTTATTTTTCTCACCCACACGCAACAGTCGATGCCGCTGCTGTGGCACATGCTGCTGTATGTGAGGAAAGATTTCTTCAATAATAAATATCAATGTTCAGGTTTTTTGCTTCTGAGGTAGAAGTACATGACGGCCTAACTTCTTAGCCCCATGCCCCTCAAAACTACATTTTGGCAGGAGATTGTATGATGCTGCCCATTTAAGAATAATGTAAACTGATCTATTTTTATGTTTTTCTGTTACTAGGCCTGATGTCAGATGGAAGCTCCAAGGAGATTTAAACTCTCCCAGCCCAGGTGAGATAAGGCTGTGTTATTTCTCTAACCTCATGTAAACTGGGGCCACCTCTGCCCTGCTCCCTAAAACAGAGAGATCTCTATCATGGTAGAATTCCTATACTTTGGTGAGTGCCCAAGACTCAATTTCATAATTCTCAAAATTTCAGAGGGGGTGATAGATATTTGAATAAAATAGAGAGACAAGCTACCTAATTCTCCAACCTCCATCTTTGCATCAAATCAGAGCACAGAACACGATATACTCCAGGAAGGACTACCTCAATTTGCCTCTATTCCAAGAACCGTGATTTCTTATTATCTCAGCTTTCATTAAGGGTTGATATGAGGACTGACCGTATGAGAAAGGATTCTGTATCTTTTAAAAACTGCTATTGGAAATGATATCAATATGAACATTTATCTGATAAATTCCTTTTAGCATTTAATGCCACTGAACAATGTATCCTGATGCATTGGTATGTGAGTATCTCATTACAGGATGACAAACGCTGTGCTTGTTTTTCCTTTAGAGTACAGACCTCAATAAACAGCCACAGAGGAGCCTTGAGCAAACCCAGTGGCCAACATCCAGCTTGTTATTGTTGATGTTACATTAAATTAGTAAACATGAAGTTACAATTTATACTGGGTGATATTTACCTTTCTTGGACTCAGTGTTCTCATTTGTGAAGTGGGAATAAACCCGTCCTGTCATCCACGGGGCTTGTAAGAAGATTCAAGTTATTGTATGAGACAGATGTTAGCTCTTCTAAAAAGCAAGATAATCCAGACAACCTGGACTGCAGCCTGTGGGCATAAATGAAGTCATTAGAACTAATATGCAAGTAAAGATTACATTTGTTCAAGCTATGCTCATGTAAGACCTGTCCTGTCACACCCAAGTTTCTCAAGGTATATCTATGACTTCTGAGGTGTTATGCAGGCATTCAGGGGTCTCCTTGAACATTCAAAAATGTTTCATGCTTTTATCTGCTACAAGAATACTCTCTTCTGTGCGCTGGCAGTCATTTGGCTGGTGACAACCCTCAGGCCCAGGGCTTAACCATGATCTTTGGAAGACCTGGTGAAAGCTACCTGCCTTAATTTTGTATTACTTTCTGTCTCCTAAGCCCTGAAACAAGACTCATAAAGACTCCTCTTGTCTAGAATGTCACATAGGCTTTCCCAGGCAAGTATCCTAGATCTATTTTCTTCTAAACTTCTCTCTCTACCCCAGTTTGTTGGGCTGGGCAGGAGGGATAGTCCCTGTCCTATCACCTCCATCCCTTACATTGCTCCACTTTCACTAATTTCCCAGCTGATTGCAAACGCGTGCCTAAACATACATGCTCCTCCCTCCTTCTGCTCCCCAGACTCCAGAGCTCCTTATGGATATCAACTGATACATGTAGATACTGCTGGGATTACAGTCTAACCACTTCTGGAAATAGCAGCTCAATGTGAATTGAAGTAGAACACCCTGTTATAATAATAATAATTTTTTGAGTCCCATTTATTGCACATGAGTTCATATCTTGTTGTTGTTGTTGTTCTAAATGTGCCTTAATACAACCCTATACATAGATTCTTTACTGGTGCTATAATGCTTCCTTCCACTGAAAGCTCTATCTCTGAATATATCCTTGGATGTGTCCGTTTTTCATTGCTGATCTTTTGTTTCCCGTTCCAGTTTCATTCCCTATTTGGACCCATCCTTACATCTAATTCACCAGACTCTCAGAGTCCCTAAAATTCCTGGGTCAGTTTTGGTCACTATCAAATTCAACCCAGTTTTCTAATACTCTAGTCCAGGCCCATGCCTTTACTTACTACACACCAGGGAAAGGATATGACCTGGATTTAGTATGGTATGAACTGACTTCTAAAGTTAATATATTTTCATTATTATCATTTCTGTGTAGGTCTCATGGAAAGGACTTTTTTTTTTTCTTTACATTGCAACATGTTTTGCCTGGCTTGGTAAGAACGCATTCAAGGAAAGTTTATCTTATTCATTTGGGAAATAATCATTATATAGTCTTCCTTTAGCTGCTCTCTGACCTAGAAAGATGGAACAGTAGAGCTCAACCCTGGTTGCTCCTTTAGAATCACCTCAAGTGGTTTTTCTTGTTTTCAAATGCCTCAGTCCAGATCAATTAAAACATTCCCTATAAGAGGGCCAAAGATAAGGGTTAAAAAAAGAGTCTCCAGGTATTTCTAAAATATAGCTAAGTTGAGAGCCACTGAAATTAGAAGAAGGTATCAAAACAATCATTAGCTTCCGAATTTTAAAGGGTAATACTATCTCATACTAAAGGGCCAGCATTCTTTTCTAATTGAGTCTCTTTGAAAAATGAAAGTATTTCATTTTAGGTACTGTCTGAGATGGATCATTTGCTAATATTGGGAAATGAGTTAACCAGTCTATAACAGTCTATGGCTTATAAATTAAACTATTAATTATCTTTTTAAATTTCATTCTCTAAGGACATAAAATGAATAATTCTCTCCTGGGGCTTTTTCCATGATTAAATAAATGCATTATTAGCTAGCAACTAAAAGAATATGCATGAATTGTAATTCACATGCTGGATCCAATTTGGACTTAATTATTTTTAGACTGAATCTGAAACTTCATTTACTTTCAGGATGTATGGATATATTCTTTCATACACTAGTTTAAACTTATATAAATTAAATATTTGAAATCCTCAGGAATTTTATAAATGTTGAAAAAAATATATTCCTTGCTGTATCACATAAAAATAAAAATTTTATCAATTCCTGTTGGTGATGGAAAGTATCACAATGCACTCAAAGGAACGGAAACAACGAATATTTGTGAAATGATATCCAAAAATGGAAAGAACAGTTCTTTAAATGCTTGCAAAATATTTGATGATTATAGGAGATGGCAGAATATATTTTAAAAATATTAACTGATACATTTCCTCTTCATATTTTACCTGAGGAGAATGTGATAAGTTGGCAATTGAAAATATCACTTGAGACTCTGGCTTTTGTGTTTCCGAAAGGCTCAGCCATGCTGAAAACATATTAGGTGCTCTCTGAAGCAAACACATTTTATAGAGAAAATGACATCTTTACTTTCGTAAATAAGATTAAGTATGTATGGTGGGAGTGGTCAACTGATGATCATCAAAATATTCTCCCTGGTTTGAAGGAGTTGGTGGTTTTTGGGTCACAGAGAGAGGGATGTAGCCCTTCTCCTGGGACAGACCCTGAACAGGTGAAAAGATGTGAGAAGTTTGTGGAACCTGAGATATGAGGGAATCTGCATTTCCCTTTGTGACTTAGAGTCATGGAATGTGTGACAGCATTAGAGAGGGAATGCTGCCTGATGCGTCTAGGCAGAAGGGGCACAGAGACCCTTGCAGAGAGGATTCCTGCATTATTAGGAATAATGTGGAGGGAGTGGAGAGAACTTCCAGACCTCAGAGGACCATGCAGATAGGAATGAGGGTTGTCTCAGTACTGTTTTGTGCAGGCTGATGATGAGATGGGATGATGGGCATCTCAGTGAATGTCTGCAAAATCATATGGGTTGAGGAGAAAATGTTCTGGCAGTATGGAAATACCCAGGTCTTAGAGCTCCAGAAACCATTTGTGTTGGGAAGTCAATGAGCTAAGGTCAAGGTTTACCATAATGAGAAAATGGATGCTTAAAGCAGAAACTGGATTTTAGGAAAGTCAAGAAAATTGTTTTTTGTATTTGTAACTTTGAAACGTGTTACATAAGACAACTGAAAAGAATGTGAAAAACATGAGACTTTATTACCATTCATGTATTTTCAACGGCCTTAAAAAATCTTGTGACTAAAGAAGCGTTCGATTTCATAGCCTATATTTCCTATCTTAAATGTTTTATAAAATTTCTGTAATAGTTTCAAATCCTTGGTCTTACTATTTATTCTATTTCAGTAAGATCCAATTTGGATGGGGGATAATAGTAGAAAAGCCCTTGTCCTTAGAGGAGGGTACCATATTAAAAAAATATATATATATATATATATTTGATACTAAAATATTTTTGACAGCGTAACTTCCCATGTACATTTTGAAAAATTTTGGGAACTGGGATCAAACGAAAAATTTCATAGAAGAATGGATTTCAATCAGATGTTCAAAGAAATAAACAAAGATTGGCTCTTCCAGAAATCATTTTAAGCTTTAAAAATCCAACAGAATTCATATTACTATACAATTGTATTAATAGTGGTATTCCCAGAGACTCTAACAGACACATTAAATTTCTCTTTATTGACTAAAGACAAAATATTTTTATTTTTAACTTCTTTATTTTATGGGTGTTATACTTGTCTTAATTCACTGTAAAATGTTTAACAAATCTCTTTCTATGAAAGGATCAATGGAACTTTCTCCTGAACTCGTATGTGTGATAGTTCTGATGTATGAGAAGGAAATTGATCAGAGGAAATAGAGTATTTTTCATAACATGTCATTTATAGCATGGGAAAAATCTTAGTGTCTTAGAATCTCAGTGTTTCACAAAGAGTATTTCCCAATGTCAGAAACCTCTCTGCTTAAGGCACATCTTCATGCAGGGATCCTCTTGGTGAGCTGCTCCCCCAAAACCTACAGCACATCCCTCTGCCGCTGTGGTTGGCTCAGGTGACTCTGCTCTTCTTGTCCCCATGGGGAATGAGTGACTGTAGAGTCCTATGCTTGTGTGCATCATACAATGTGTTCTCAGCTCTTGTTCTTTCCTTACCTTAAGAGTTTATAGCACTCCCTAGACATGCTCAGAGTTTTGATTATCACTCATTGGTGTGATTTACCTTCAATTTTTGGGAATTATTGTAGTGTTGTGAACTTTCCAATTGGCCAAGTAAGCGTTATAACAAACTGATTACTACAACCTATTCCTAGCTCATTGAATAAATGGACATTTAAAAGACAGATAAATAGGGAAAACTTCATTGCAGAAATTAAGAATGTGTAATTAATTTAGCTTCAGGGTAAATGATAGTATCTTTTTTTTTTTTTTTTGCTTTGCTGATGAATCAATGAAAATTTTATTACTGACTGGCACTGGTTCAAGGAATGGAATTTAGGAGCCACTGCCTTAGATAATGCCTTCCTGGTCTGGTCAGTTTCAGTGGAGCCCTAAGTCTAACATTGTGTCAGAACAGGGATTGTCTCCCTATGAAGTGCATCTTCTCTTTGTAGGGCATTCGTTTATTTAACAAACATAAGCCAGGCCTGTGCTCTGTGCCAGGGATGTAGAGGTAAAAGCCCCTGCCTCCTAAAATTCACAATCTGTAAACAGATAATTTTTCAGTTGAGTCCTGTTGCTACTAACTCACTTTCCTGGTATTAGCCATGTATAGAAAAGACACACAGAAGAGAAATGTGATGCATGTCACCTTTTAAAGCAGTGAGCCTATTGCTGATATGCAGAGAAAGCTGTCAATTTCTTTTGTTTGTCAAATTCTTATCTACACTGATTCATTTTTTTTTTTTTTGCCTCATTGCTCATTGACTATCATTGTATTGCTTGCCTTCCTCAACAAACTCTTTCAATAGCCTTACTTTCACTTCAAGCTAATAAGGTATTTTTTAGTATTTTTCTCACCTTTTCCTGTTCCAATTCCTTCTCTTTTTATTTTTTATTTTCAAGTAATTTCTCAAAAACAAACAACCCACCATACAGTGTTGGGGACTTTTTAAGGCACTAAAGCAGGGAGTACAGCTGAAATGAGAGAGAAAACTAGATGAGCATGCAATATTAGAGTCCTCCTGCTGCAAAAATCGGCATATGATGGTTAGGTTCTGGTGTCAACTTGGCTAAGTGATGATGCCCAGTTGCTTGGTTAGGCAAGCATTAGCTTGACCATTGCTGCTAGGATGTTTCCTGGCTGGTTGATAAACTAGAAGGCTGGTGTATTAAATAATCAGTCAGTTGATTGGTTCTGTGGTGATTACATCTGTAATCAACTAAGGCACGCCTGCAACCAAGGAGATAATACAGTCAGTTGAAGACTTTTAAGGAAGAATAGAGAGTTTTCACTGTTTCTTCAGCCATTGAGCCTCTCCTGTAGAGTTCATCCAGAGCCTTCATCGGAGCTGCCACTTCACTGCCTGCGTTAAGGATTTTGTACTTTTCCATTCTCACAGTTGCATGAGATACCTTTATGTAAATCTCATATTTACAGATATCTCCTGCTGGTTCTGTTTCTCTAGAGAACACTGACTAATGCAGATTTGTACCAGGAGTGGTTCTTGAGAAACAGAATCTCAAATTTTTTTTTTACAGTTTGTTTTCTACTCTGATTACAGTTTGTTTTCTACTCTGATTAGACACAAAGGCACTAATGACTTTGTCTCCAACAATCAAGATGACACTGACAGTCCATGGGGTAAGTTGGCAAAAGAGATATGCAAATTGTCACCATTAGATTCTGCTAACTGTACGTTTATATGAGGCAAGGCTCAGGCTGAGAGTGTTTTTGACACCTTTACAGAGTTCTGTAGAATTAAGAGGTATGATGATGTTGGCTGGTTATTGTTAGATAAGCTGGATACAGTGATGAGGGAAACAAATGAGCTGAAGGCTTCAGATTTACACCTTAAGCACCATATGAATGATGTAAAAGTTTCCATGTGTTTGCACCCTTCAGATCTCTGAAAACCAGACTCAGAGCCTCATTGTATGACTAGCAGATTTACAATGCAAACTAAAATTTTAACCTTTCAGGGTGTCTGCTATTAAAGTAAGGCCTTTGATTGGAAAAGAACAGGATCCTGAAACATGGGATGGGGATAAATGGCTTGATAATTATGGCAATGGGGAGATGGAATCCCTGGAATCTGAGCCTTTGCTAGATAGACCTGTAATGGACTGTCCTGAGAAAATAACTTGCCCACCTCCAGCCTACCTTGAGGAAACAGCTTCCTGGCCTCCAGTCTCCCCAGAGTCTGCCACCCAACCTCCACTTAAAGAGATTAACCCTTCAGTGCCTGCTAAACCTGTAATCTCCTCCCCTGGGGAAGCAGCCCTCACTCCTCTGTCTGGAATGACTAATCCTGTTTCACCAGAAGAAACTGCAATGGAATGCCCTGAGTAACTGGCTTGAAAGATACCTTATTTCTTTTCATGACCCCCCCCCCACTTTCTTCAAGATCTACAACTAGACTAAAGTCCCAACAGGCCTGAAAAGGTGAGGTACAGAGTATGACCCATGAGGAGGTATGCTATACTCCAAAAGAGCTGCATGAGTTTTCCAATGTATATAGACAAAAATCAGGGGAGTATGTGTAGCAATGGATATTAAGGGTGTGGGCTAATGGTGGCAGGAGTATAAAGTTGGATCCTGCAGAATTTATTCATATGAGCCCACTAAGCAGAGATTCTGCATTCAGTGTTGTAGCTTGAAGGGCTAGAAAGGGTATTAACAGTTTGTTTGGATGGTTGGCTGAAATGTGGACCAAAAAGTGGCTGACATTACCTGAGGTTTAAGTGCCAGACCTGCCCTGATAGAATGTAGATGAGGGGAACCAGGGGACTAGAGAGATGAATGGTAGAGAAGATATATCATCGAAGACCTGCTCACACACTCCAGGAATGTCCAGAGGACACATCTTTCTCTAAAATCTTGAGAAATAAATTGAGGCTAGGTCTATCATCCCTGAAGAACTCTGTAGCTGCCTTTCTCTGTAGGTCAGATATTACTGTGGGAACTGCTGTCACTGAGCTGGAATCCTTAAACACAATGGGGGTAATCAGATCTCAAGTTGAAAGAAGCCATGTGGTGCACAGTTAATCACCATAGACGAGGTGAATATAACCACCATAATGGACAGCAGACTCAAAACAGCAGTCAAAATTTGACTTCCAGAGACTTGTGGCATTGGCTGGTAGATTATGGGGTACCTAGAAGTAAAATATATCGGCAGTCTTCTAAATCCTTGTTTGAGCTGCATAAGCAGAAGAATTTAAGGTCAAGTGAACAGAAGTCTAATGGGAATTACAAAAACATAGAGTCATGGCCCCTTACTCAATTTCCAGACTTGAGGCAGTTTATAGACCCAAAGCCCCTCAAAGGAGGGAAGGGCCAGATTGGGGAAGGACCCTCTTACACTGCTCCAAATTGACACTGTTAAGCTTCCTCCTGGCCTTTCCCACAGAGACCTACAGCCTTTTACCAAGGTGACTGTGTATTGGGGAAAAGGAAATGATCTGATATTTTGGGGATTATTAGATACTGGCTCAGAAGTGACACAAATTCCAGAACACACAAAATGCCACTCTGGTTCACCAGTCACAGCAGGGACTTATGGAGGTCAGGGGATCGATTGAGTTTTAGCACAAGTCCATCTCACAGTGGGTCTGTGAAGCCATTTTGTGGTCATTTTTCCCAATTCTAGGATGCATAATTGCAATTGACATACTCGGCTACTGGCAGAATCACCACTTTGGTTCTCTGACTTGTGGAGTGAGGGCTATCATGGCAGAAAAGGCCAAGTGGAAGCCACTAGAACTGCCCCTACCTAGCAAAATAGTAAATCAGAAGCACTAAGAGATTCCTGGAGGGATTGCAGTGATCAGTGCCACTCTTAAGGCCTTGAAGGATGCAGGAGTGGCGATTCCTACCATATCCCCATTCAACTCTCCTATTTGGCCTGTGCAGAAAATAGATGGGTCTTGGAGGATGACAATGGATTATCATAAACTTAACAAGGTGGTAACTCCAATTGCAGCTGCTGTTCCAGATGTGGTGTCATTGTTTGAGAAAAGCAACACATCGTCTGGTACCTGGTATGAAGCTATTGATCTGGTAAATGCTTTTTTCTCAATAGCTCTCAGTAAGGACCGACAGAAACAATTTGTATTCAGCTAGAAATGCCAACAATATACATTCACTGTCCTGCCTCAGGGTTGTGTCAATTCTCCAGCCCTATGTCACAGTCTTGTTCAGAGGGACCTTGATCCTTTCCCTCTCCCACAAGACATTACATTGGTCATCATATTGTTGATATCCTGATTGGACCTAGTGAGCATGAAGTGGTGACTACTCTTGACTTATTGGTAAGGCATTTGTGTTTCGGGATGGGAGATAAATCCAACAAAAATACAGGGGCCTTCCACCTCAGTGAAATTTCTAGGATTTCAGTGGTGTTGGGTATGTTGAGATATCCCTTGTAAAGTGAAGAATAAACTTTTGCATCTGCCCCCTCTGATGACCAAAAAAGAGATACAATGCCTTGTTGACCTCTTTGGACTTTTTTTCTCATTTGGGTGTGCTTCTCCAGCCCATTTACTGAGTGACCGGAAAAACTACCAATTTTGAGTGGCAACTAGAATAAGAGGAGGCTCTGCAACAAGTCCAGGCTGCTGTGCAAGCTGTTCTGCCACTTCGGCCATATGATCCAGTAGATCCTATAGTGCTGAAATGGTCAGTGGCAAATGGGGATGCTGTCCTGAGCCTTTGGCAGGCCTTTAGGATTTTGGAGTAAAGCCTTACCATTCACTGCAAATAACTATTCTTCTTTTTGAGAAACAGCTTTTAGTCTGCTACTGGGTCTTAAAGGAAAGACTGAATGCTTAACCATGGGCCACCAAATTGTCATGAGACCTGAGTTGCCTATTATGAGCTGGGTGTTGTCTGACCCACCAAGCCATAAAGTTGGGTGTGCACAGTAGCACTCCATCATAAAATGGAGATAGGGCCAGAGCAGGTCCTGAAGGCACAAGTGAGTTACATGAGGAAGTGGCCCAAATGCCCATGGCCCCCACTCCTTCTCTTTCCCAGACCAGAGCCATGGCCTCTTGGGGAATTCCTTATAGTCAGTTAACTGAGGAGGAGGAAATTCAGCTTGGTTTACAGGTGGTTCTGCATGATATGCAGGAACCCCATAGAAGTAGACAGCTGTAGCACTGTAACCCCTTTCTGGGATGTCCTTAAAGGACAGTGGTGGGGGGAAATCCTCCCAGTGGGTGGACCATTGAGCAGAGCACCTGGTTGTTCATTTTTCTTGGAAGGAAAACTAGCCAGAGGTGCATTTGTATACTGACTCATGGGCTGTTGCTAATGTTTGGTGGGAACGTCAGGAACTTGGAAGGTGCCTGATTGAAGAATTGGTGATAAAGAGGTCTGGGGATAGCCCTTTCTGAGTGGGCAAAGAGCATGAAGATGTTTGTGTCCCATGTGAATGCTCACCAGAGGGTGGCTTCAGCAGAGGAAGGTTTTAATAATCAAGTGGATAAGATGACTCATCCTGTGAATACAAGTCATCCTTTTTCTTCAGTTACTCCCGCCATTGCCCAATGGGCTCATGGACAAAGTGGACACAGTAGTAGGGATGGAGGTTATGCTTCGGCTCAGCAATATGGACTGCCACTCACCAAGGCCAACTTGGCTATGGCTATTGCTGAGTGCCCAATCTGTCAACAGCAGAGACCCACAGTCGGTCCCTGATATGGTACCATTCCCCAAGGTCATCAGACTGCTACATTGTGGCTGGTTGATTACACTGGACTGCTTCCATCATGAAAGGGGCAAAAATTTGTTCTAACTGGAATAGACACATACTCTGGATATGGATTTGCCTTCCCTGCATGCAATGCTTCCACAAAAACTACCATCTGTGGGCTTATGAAATGCTTAATCCACCCTTGTGGTATTCCACACAGCATTGCTTCTGATCAAGGAACCCACTTCACAGCAGATGAAATGTGGGAATAGGTACATGTAGGACAGTGTTCTCTAGGAGAATGTGTATGCTCTGAATCAGCATCCACTGTATAGCGCTATTTCTTCCATAGCTAGGATTCACAGGTCCAGGAATCAAGGGTTGGAAATGGGAGAGGTACGATTCACTATCACCCCTAGTTATTCACTAGGAAAAATTTTGCTTCCTGTCCCTGAAACTTTAAGCTCTGTCTTAGTTCCAAAAGGGAGGAGTGCTCCTACCAGGAGACACAACAATGATTCCATTAACTGGAAGTTAAAACCGCCACCTGGCCATTTTGGGGTTTGCAGGCCACTGAATCAACAGGCAAGAAACAGCTTACTGTTCTGGCTGGGGTGATTGATCCTGACTATCAAGGGGAGATAGGACCTCAACTACATAACAGAGTTAAAGAAGAGTTTTCCTGGAATACAGGAGATCCCCTAGGGTGTCTCTTAGTACTACCATGTCCTGTTCTTAAAGTCAATTGAAAACTCAACCTAATTCAGGCAGGACTACCAATATCTCAGAAACTTCAGAAATGAAGGTTTAGGTCATCGCAGCTGGCAAAGACCCATGACCAGCTGAAGTGCTTGCTGGGAATAAAGGGAACATGGAATGGATACTAGAAAAAGGTAGTGAACAATATGAACTACGACTGTGTGATCAGTTACAGAAACGAGGACTGCTATTGTATATTTCCTCATTTTGTAAGAGTATGTTTGCATTTGTACGTTTGTAATGAGTAATCTTATTTTCCTCTTATCAGATGACATAAGTTGTGTTGTTCATGTTACAGTATTTAAGTTATAGGTTATGAAGTTTAAGAGCAAATATTACCTCAGTATCTGCACCCTGTTCTGGAGAGATGTAGTGCATTTTCAGTTGTAGGCAGGACAGTTGAGTATTGTTAGATGAAATATGTCTGTTTTTGTGCTCTATTTGGAAATTAAGCATGTTTCAAGGTAATGTGTATAGCTGCCAAGTTGACAAGGGTTGGACTATGATGATTAGGTTCTGGTGGCAACTTGGTCAAGTGGTGATGCCCAGTTGTCTGGCCAGGCAAGCACTGGCCTGAATGTTGCTGCAAGGTTATTTAATGGCTGGTTGATAAACTGGAAGGCTGATGTATTAAATCATCAGTCAGTTGATTGCAACTCTGGCTGATTACTGCAATCAACTAAGACTTATCTCCCACCAATGTGATAATCCAGTCAGTTGACGACTTTTAAGGAGGGAGAGAGACTTCACTCACTGCTTCTTCAGCCAGTGAGTCTCTCCTGTGGAGTTCTTCTAGACCCTTTCATTAGAACTACCAGCTTCACAGCCTGCCCTATGGATTTTGGACTCTTCCATTCCAACAGTTTTGTAAGATACCTTTATATATCTCATATTTACAGATATCTTCTGTTGATTCTATTTCCCTAGAGAACCCTGACTAATACACAGTACTCAGTCAAAGTCTTGTCAAAGATGTAATTTGAAAAGAAAAGCAAAATAGCAAGTCTTGGCTGTGTGTTACACTGTGGTACGTGTCATGTATGAGTACAAGGTCCTATAAGAATGAGAAGGGCTAATATAATACAGGTAGGGTATAGAGGTTTCTTGAAACAATAGACATCTGAGACAGTATGAATGAAGATTGAGGAGTGAGTCAATGATGAAGATGAGTAAAGATATTCCCAGAAAAGGACAAGTCAATAAAATGGCATTGAGCTGTGAGAGAATAATGCTGTAACTCAAATGGAGACCTATCCAGAACAGTGGCCTATGGGTACCTCACAAAGAAAACTATCTGAGCTTGGTGAATTACATAGGCCACAAAAGTCTTAAATTGCACCACATTTCCTTCAGGGGAAATCTGGCATAAGGCATCCGTTAATGAACCAGAGACCAGAACCTGACTTAAAGGTAGCTGTGAGATCAACTCTAGCTGCACATTAGTCTTATTGGGAGTATTTAATATTGTTGCTGTCTGAATTTGTACCTCCTCTTCCCAGAGATTCTGATTTAATTTGTTTGGGGCAGGTCCAGGATCAATATGCTTTCAAAACACTCTGGGTAATTCTAAGTTATGTTCAGTGTTGGTAACCATTGTACAATGTGAATGGGAGAACTCTGCTTTGTAGAGACATTCTCAGATGCATGCTACAGTCTCTTGGGGAGTCAACAGAAAAAGTTGGCTATTGCAGTGGGTGTAGATAAAGATGCAGTCTCAGGAGATGAAGCATAAGCAGAGAAGAGAGTCAAGAAAATCGCTTCCTACTGGAGTTGCTGAGCTCTCTAGAGAGACATGCTACGTCCCATGAGGTCCTACTCTGCTACTGCTGTGTGTGGTTCTTTTATGTGTCTTTATTCTTATGATGGTCTGCTACTATCTTAGGTAACCTATCTTTGTACTGGGCAATCTGAATGAGTTTATGCTGAAAAGTATATATCTGTATATCTATATATACTATACGCACCCATCTATATATTACTATACATGTAGATAAATAAATGTTTCCATTCATATCTGATGTAATATGATTCTCAAACAGCTCTGTGAAACAGTTTTATCTTCATTTACAGATTATGGAAATATAACTCAGAGGCACAATGTAAGAGGGTCCCCCAATTTTTCAGTTCACAGAGTTCTTATTGACTCAGTATATATTTTTATAAATAGCAAATTTAATTTTAATATAGTAATTTGTGAAATCATTATTATTTCTCTTACTAAATATAAAAAATATAGGTACATATTTTACTTTGGGAATATATATTTATTTTCTTTTTTAGTGGAGAAGTTGTAGGTTCACAGAAAAATCATGTGTAAAATATAGAATTCTCATATAGCACCCTATTATTATAATTCATGAAAGAACATTTTTAGGAATGCTTTTTTTTTTTGCATGGGCAGGCACCAGGAATTGAACCCAGGTCTCCAGCATGGCAAGTGAGAACTCTACCCGCTGAGCCCACCCTGGAATGCTTTTAATGCTAGTTAACAATTGCACTATTAATTTGGGTCCATGGTTTAAGTTAGAGTTTACTCTTTGTGTTGTGCAGTTTCATAGAATTAAAAAAAATTTTTTTCTTTTACTATATATATACAATCTAACATTTCCTCTTTTAACCACATTCATATATATGTTTCAGTGTTGTTAATTACATTCACAAATATTATCGTACCATCACCATGATCCATTTCCAAAACTTCTTGATCAACCCAAATAGAAGCTCTGTACAATTTAACCATTAACCCTCCATTCCCTATTTCTTCTCCTACCCCTGGTAAATATGCTAGTTTTTTACTCCATGAATTTGCCTATTCTAATTATTTCATATCGGTGATATTATACAGATTTGTTGTTTTGTGTCTGGCTCATGATGTCTTCAAAGTAGTCCCATGTTTTTGCATGTATCAGAACACCATTCCTTTTTATGGTGAAATAATATTCCATTGCATATGGATACATTTTATTTATTCATTCATCTGTTGAAGGACACTTTAGTTACTTCCATCTTTTGACAATTGTGAATAATGCTGCTATAAACATTGGTGTGCAATTATCTGTTTGAGTCCCTGTTTTCAGTTCTTTTGGGTATATACTTAGAAGTGGGATTGTCAGGTCATATGGCGATTCTATATTTCACTTTCTGAGAAACCACCAAACTGTCTTCCATAGTGGCTGCATCATTTTACATTCTTACCAGCAAAAAGTAAGAACATTTGTTGGATTCTCTCCGACCTTTGTAATTTTCTGTTTTTTTAATACTAGCCATTCTAGTGGGTGTGAAATGGTATCTCGTTATGGTTTTGATTTGTGTTTCCCTAATAGATAATGATGTTGAACATCTTTTCATGTGCTTTTTGGCCATTTGTTTCTCTTCTTTGGAGAAATGTCTCTTTAAGACTTTTGTCCATTTTTAAATGGGGTTGATTGTCTATTTGTTGTTGTCGGATATTGTTCTAGTCTGCTAGCTGCTGGAATGCAATATACCAGAAATGGAATGACTTTTAATAGGGGGAATTTAATGAGTTACTAGTTTACAGTTCCAAGGCCGAGAAAATGTCCCAATTAAAACAAGTCCATAGACATGTCCAATTTAAGGCATCCGGGGAACGATACCTTGGTTCAAGAAGGCCAATGACATTTAACATTTCTCTCTCAGCTGGAAGGGCACATGGTGAACATGGTGGCATCTGCTGGCTTTCTCGTGGCTCTACCAAAAAAGGAACTCTCTCCAAAATGTTTCCTTTTTTAAAGGATTCCGGCAAGCAACTCCACCTTCAGTGGGTGGAGACACCACCATGGAAATAATCTAATCAAAAGTTACCACCCACAATTGGGTGGGTCACATCTTCAAGGAAACAATCAAAATGCTCCCACCCAGTAATACTGAATGAGAATCAAAGGGCATGGCTTTTCTGGGGTCCACCACAGATATCTATATGTTCTGGATATTAAACCGTTATTGTTGTATAAGTGATGCCCACATATTTTCTCCCTTTGGGTAGACTGCCTTTTTATTTTCTTGATAAAGTCCTTTAATACACAACTTTTAAGTTCCAATGAAGTCCCATTTATCTATTTTTTCTTTTGTTGCTTGTGTTTGGGTGTAAAGTCTAAGAGACTGTTGCCTAACCCAAGTCCTGAAGATGCTTCTCTATTTTTTCTTCATGGATTTTATAGTTCTGGTTCTTATATTTAGGCCTCTGATTCACTTCGAGTTTATTTTTGTCTATGTGTGTGGTAGGGGTCTCCTTCATCCTTTTGTAAATGGAGATCCAGTTTTCTCAGCACCCTTTGTTGAAGAGACTAATCTTTCCCAATTGTGTGGACTTGGCACCTTTGTCAAAGAGCAGTTGGTCATAAATGTGAGTGTTAATTTCTGAACTTTCAGTTCTATTCCATTGGTCTATATGTGTGTCCTTTTGCCAGTACATGTTTTTTTGATTACTGTGATTTTGTAACAAGTTTTGAGATCAGGAAGTGCGGGTCCTCCAACTTTGTTCTTTTTCAAGATGGCTTTGGTTCTTTGGAGGCCCCTACCCTTCCATACAAATTTGCTGATTGGCTTTTCCATTTCTGCAAAGAAGGCTGTTGGAATTTTGATTGGAATTGTATTGATTCTGTAAATTACTTGTGTTGAATTGATGTCTTAACAATATTTCATCTTCAAATCCATGAATATGGAATGCCCTTCCATTTATCTCGGTCTTCTTTGATTTCTTTCAGCAATGTTTTATAGTTGTCCATGTGTAAATGCCTACATTCTTGGTTTAATTTATTCCTAGATACTTGATTCTTTTAGTTGCTATTGTAAATAGAATTCTTGTCTAAATTTTCTCTTCATATTGTTCATTTTTAGTTTATATACAAACATGACTGATTTTTGTCTGTTGATCTTGTATTTGACCACTTTATTGACTCTAGTAGCATTGTTGTAGACTTTTCAGAATTTTCTATATACGGGATCATGTCATCTGCAAATAGGGCAATATTTACTTCCTTTCTAATTGAGTTGCCTTTTTTTTTTTTTTCTTGCCTAATTGCTCTGGCTAGTTGCATAACAGTCATGACAATGGGCATCTTTATCTTATTCCTGGTCTTAGGAGGAAAGTTTTCAGTCTTTCCACATTGAGTATGATGTTAGCTGTACTTTAGCTTTTTAAAAAAAAAATCTCTTCCTATGTCATCTAAACCCAAAGTCCTAATGTTTAAAAATAAACATTTTTAGAAGTTAAAGATAAATCTGCTGATAAGGTAGGTTTCTAACCAAAACTGTGCTCTCCATATTAGGAATTCAGTAGACAAAAGAATATTTTTCTTCCAAGTAACAAAATATGAAGAATAAAGTGTTATAAACTTTCATAACATAGCATTAGTATTTTAATATATTCAACATATAGATTAGTCTTTGGATTTATAAACCACTGACAATTTTTTGACTCCTCTATGGTTCCTCTTTTGAAAATTTTGCAATGTTTTGGAAAATAACCTTTTAGGGAATGGGTAATCCAAAATAGACTGGTACAGAAGTACAAATGTATTGATAAGGACAGGAGGAAGCATGAGCATTTTGAAATAGTATTAAATATTTTTTTAATCAAGCTTTATAAAAATGGCCAATTTAATATTCAAAATCTAAGAACTTTGTTACAGAGTTATGAACTCTAACTACCAGAGTTGACAAGTTAGGGTTGCCAGAGTTGCCGGTTATAGAAACTCTAAAACCTGAAAATGTTTACTTAATGATTTATTTTTAATGATTTTATTAATTTATTTTAATCCTGGGAGTAGAGTAGAGTATGCATCCAGCCCAGGCTTGAAGGAACTTCCCTGATTATGCTGAGGTAGAAATCTGAAGGGTGTAGGATATATGATTTCACTTTTATGATCCTAATAGAGAGAGTAAGCTCTGGTGATCTGGTATGGATAGTTATTCAGCAGTCTAATCAGATATCATATATGGATCAATAAGAGGCATATATTGAACCTCTCTGATACCTATAGCACTGGAATATGTGCTTGGATAGACTTGGAGAAAATACAGGATGGCCAGTTAAATTAGAATTTCAGATAAAGGATGAAGAACTTTTAATATAAGTATGTTCCAAATATTGCATACACATACACACACACACACACACACATATACATACTAAAAAAGTGTTCATCATTTATCTTGATTCAAATGTAATGGGGCATCCTGTGTTTTTACTTGCTATTTTTGGCAACCTTATCAGAACAGTGTAAGGTTTAAGAGTGAGAACATATAAACAACATATACAGATTATGGTGCTTTTAAAACATATCCACGAATTCTTTGACACTCCTTCCATTTAGAGGTGGGGGCTAGGTCCCCTCCTTTGGACTTGGCTGGATTCAGTGATTTGCTTGTAACCAATAGAATGCAGCAGGAGTGATGAGGCATGACTGCTGAGGTTAAGTTACATAAGGTGATGCAGCTTCTGCCTTGTCTGTGCCAGTGCGTGCTTTTGGAACTCTGACCCTCATGTAAATCTGGTTATCCCAAGGCCAGCATTCTATAAGAAGTCCAGGTCACAAGGAGGGGCTCATGTAGGTGCTTCTGTGTACCTCCCAGCCAAAATCCTGGCTGATGTGGTAGTGTGAAACCAGCTGCAACTACCAGTTGTGTGAGTAGTCGACTCCAGAAGATTCCAGGCCCCTGCCGTGAAGTAAGTTCCAGCTGAGGTTTAGGTACTGTGGAGCATGAATGAGCTATTGCCTTTGTATCTTATCTGAATTCTTGACCACAGAAGCTGATCGAATACTAAAATGGTTGTTTTAATCTACTATGTGTTAGGATAAATTTTGCATATTGAAATGGTTGTTTTAATATACTATTAAATTTAAGCATACGGGGTAACTTGCTACTCAATAACAGTTACTGTGATGTTCATGTTACGTATAAGGTGAGTGGTTGGAATCATCAGGGCCACAGGAATTTAGAAGAGAAAGCAGTCCCCACAGGCTTGGTTGGGCGAGGGCTCTCCTCTGCCCACCCTATAGTTTAAAGGCAGAGTTTGATAGGATGTACAGGACTTAGACAATGAAAAAGTGGAAATGTGAAAGCAGAGTTAGTGGTGAAGATCCCTTTTTTTTTTCCTTAGAATAATTACAATTTAAAATAAGTCATCCTACAAAGCACTGGCAAAGAAAAAATTAAGGATGGTTGGAAGAGAGAATAAATTAAACTCCCATATTAATTCTGTGCTATGTTTCTGAGAGTCTAAACAAGAAGCTAGTCTGACCATGCTTAGGACATAATGATTTTTTAGGAAGCGTGATAAATGGAAAAACAGATTGGAAAAATTTTGGATTGGTGATCTACAAGGCTGACCTGATCATTTAAATTCTACATTTCTTTAAAATCCTGAAACAGTGCATTTTAAAGTGTTCTTTTAAAAGAACAAAAAATTTTCATGGGAGAACAAAGCAATTTGGTGAAAAAGGATTTCCTTATGCTTTAAATGCCTTTAGAAAGATTTCTAAAGTACTGAATGACAAAAGACAAAAGCATGTTTGCCTATGTCTCAGGTCACCATGTGCAGATGCTGTGGAGGGATAGGAAAGATGTAAAGGATGTTTGTGCATTATTAAAGTAAAAATCTAGAGATTTCTACTTACATGTAAAGCACTGCACCAAACAACTCCTTTCAATCAGATTCACCTACAATTCAGTACTTACTTATAATCCCAATGATGAGCTTCCCTCACCTCTATCCATTTCCAAAATTTAAGTTCAACCTCATTAAAATTCTGTACATGTTAGGCAGCTGCTCCCCACTCTCCAACTTCTATTTCTTGGTAACATATTCTACATTTTATGACTGAGTTTACATATTCTAGTTAGTTCATATTAGTGAAATCATATCTGTCTTTTTGTGTCTGACATTTCACTTGGCATTATGTCTCAGGGTTCATACATGCTGCTGTGTGCTTCAGGACCTCATTCCTTTTTACTGCAGAATAATATTCTATATTATGTCTGTGCCACATTTTGTTTATCTAGTCATTGGCTGATGGACACGTGGATTGCTTACATCTTTTGGCAATTGTGAATAACGCCAGTATGAATATTGGGGTGAAAACGTTTGTATCACTGCCTTCAGATCTTCTGAGTATATACGCAGTAGCAGAATTGCTAGGTCATAGGGAACTCAATCTTTGGTTTTCTGAGAAACTGCCAAACAGTCCTCCACAGTGACTGTACCATTTCACATCCCACCAGTAGTGGTTAAGTGTTCCGATGTCTCCACATCTTCTTTAGCATTTGTAGTTTCCTGTTTAGTAGTGGCCATTCTAGTGGGTGTGAGAAAATATCTCATTGTGGTTTTGATTTGCAGTTCCCTAACAGCTAATGAAGGTAAACATCTTTTCATGGGCTTTTTAGCTGTTTGTATTTCCTGTTTGGAGAAATGTTTATTCATGTCTTTTGCCCATTTTATAATTGTGTTGTTTGTCCTTTTATTGTTGAGTTGTAGGATTTCTTTATAGATGCTGGGTATCAAACCTTTATTGGATATGTGGTTGCCAAGTATCTTCTCCCATTGAATTGATTGGCTTTCCACCCTTTTGATAAATTCTTTGAATCACGGAAGTATTCGGTCTTGAGGAATTTCCATTTATCTATTTCTTTTGTTGCTTGTGCTTTGGGTGTAAGGTCTAAGAAGCTACCTCCTATCACTAGGTCTTGGAGATGTTTCCCTATATTTTATTCTAGGATTTTTATGGTATTGGCTCTTATATTTAAGTCTTTGATCCACTTTGAGTTAATTTTTGTATAGGGTGTGAGGTAAGGATCCTCTTTCCTTCCTTTGCATATGGATATCCAGTTCTCCCAGCACCATTTATTGAAGAGATTATTCTGTTCCAGTTCAGGGGATTTGAGGTCCTTGTCAAAATGAATTGACCATAGGTCTGAGGGTCTATTTCTGAACTCCCAATTAGAGTCCATTGATCAATATCTCTATCGTTATGCCAGTACCATGCATTTGGATCATGTAGCTTTATCATAAGCTTTAAAGTCAGGAATTATAAATCCTCCCACTTCTTTTTCAGGATTTTTTTTTTTTTTGACTATTTGAGGCTCCTTTCCCTTCCAAATAAATTTGATAACTAACTTTTCCAATTTTGGAAAGTAGATTATTGGAATTTTGATTGGCATTGCATTTAATCTGTAGATCAATTTGGGTAGAATTGATATCTTAACACATTTAGCATTCCTATCCATGGGCCCAGAATGTCTTTCCACCTATTTAGGTTGTCTTTGATTTATTTTAGCAATGTTTGTAGTTTCTGTGTGTAAGTCATTTACATCCTTGGTTAAGTCTATTTCTAGATACTTGGTTCTTTTAGTTGCTATTGTGAATGGAATTTTTTTTTATTGCCTCCTCAGATAGCTCATTACTAGTGTATATAAACACTACAGATGTTTACATGTTGATCTTGTATCCCACCACTTTGTTGAATTCATTTACTCAAGTAACTTTGTCATAGTTTTCTCAGCATTTTCCAAATATAGGGTTATGTCATCTGCAAATACTGAGAGCTCTACTTCTTCTTTTCCAATTTGGATGCTTTTTTTTTTTCCTGCCTAATTGCTCTAACTTGAACTTCTAGCACAAGGTTGGATACTAGTGGCAAGAGCAGACATCCTTGTCTCTCATTCCCTATCTTAGGGGGCAGGCTCTCGGTCTCTCACCATTGAATACAATGTAGCTGTGAGTTTTTCATATATGTCTTTCATCATTTTGAGGAAGTTTCCTTCAATTCCTACCTTTTGAAGTGTTTTTATCAAGAAAAGATATTGAAATTTGTTGAGTACCCCTTCAGTGATTGAGATGATCATGTTATTTTTTCCCCTTTGATTTGTTTATGTGTTGTATTACATTAATTGATTTTCTTGTGTTGAACCACTTTTGCATGTCTGAAACAAACCCACCTGGGGGTGGTGTATAATTCTTTTAATATGGCTTTGGATTTGATTTACAAGTATTTTGTTGAGAATTTTTGCATCTATTTTCATTAGGGAAATTGACCTGTAGTTTTCCTTTTTGCAGTATATTTATCATGTTTTGGTATTAGAGTGATGTTAGCTTCATAGAATGAGTTAGGTAGTGTTCCTTTTCCTTCAAGTTTTTGGAACAGTTTCTGCAGGAATGGTGTTAATTTTGGGGGGGGAATGTCTGGTAAAATTTGTCTGTGAATCCATCTCTTCCTGGGCTTTTCCTTATAGGGAGGTTTTTGATGACTGATTGAGTCTCTCTACTTGAGATTGGTTTGTTGAGGTCTTCTATTTCTTCTCCAGTCAGTATAGGTTGTTTCTGTGTTTCTAAGAAATGATGCATTTCAAAATGTCTATTATATTGATCTTTTATTGATTGTTGATCTTATTGTCTCAAAGGATCAACTGTTGGTTTTATTGATTCTCTCTATTGTTTTTTTGTCCTTCATTTCATTTATTTCTACTTTAATTTTTCTTTCTTTTTTTTCTGCTTGCTTTGGGGTTAGTTTGTACTCTTTTTCCAATTTTTTCAATTCACTTAGATCTGTGGTTTTAGCTTTTTGTTTCTTTTTAATGTGGGCATTTAGGGCTATAATTTCCTCTCACTACTGCCTCCTCTACATCCCATAAGTTTTGATATGTTGTATTCTCATTTGTCTCCAGATATTTACTGATTTTTCTTGCAATTTCTTCTTTGACCCACCGATTGTTTAAGAGTATATTGTTTAACCTCCACATATTTTGTAAAAGTTCCAGTTCTCTGGTGTGATTGATTTTCAATTTCAATTCATTATTGTCAGAGAAAATGCTTTGAATAGTTCCAATCTTTTTAAATTTATCCAGACCTGTTTTGTGCCCCAGCATATGGCCTGTCTTGGAGAATGTCCCATGAACACTTGAGAAGAGTGTATATCCTCATGTTGTGGGGTACAATGATCTATTTTGTCTTATTATGTCTATATATGTTTATATATTTCTAATAGATCTAATTCATTTATCATATTGTTTAGGTTCTCTATTTCCTTATTGATCCTCTCTCTCATTCTATCTATTGAAGAGTGTGGTGTGTTGAAATTACCCACAATTATTGCAGAAACGTCTATTAACTCCCTTCAGTTTTGCCGGTATTTGCCTCATGTACTTTGGAGCACCTGGATTAGGTACATGAGCATTTATGATTGTAATTTCTTCTTGGTGAATTGCCCCTTTTATTAATATCTAATGTCCTTCTTTGTCACTTATAATGTCTTTGTATTTAAAGTCTATTTTGTCTGATATTAACACACTCCAGTTTTTTTTGTTTTTTTTTTATTGCTTGGATGGAACATCTTTTTCTATCCATTTACTTTCAACCTATTTGTACCTTTGGGTCTACAATGAGTCCCTTGTAAACAGCCTATAGATGGAGCATATTTCTTTCTCCATTTTACCAATCTACTTCTTTTTAGTGGGGAGTTGAATCCATTAACATAAAATGTTATTACTATAAAAGCTGTCCTTCAACCATTTTATCCCTTGCTTTTATTTGTCAGATCTAGTATTTTTTTCTTTTTATCCTTTTAGTTCCCCTTACTGAAAATCATCATTTCTGTACTCTCCTCCAAACCTCTCTATTCTTTTTTTTTTTTCCCCAGCAGCTAGAGCTCCTTTAAGTATGTCAGGTTTCTTAACAAATTCTCTGTTTGTTTATCTGTGAAAATTTTAAACTCTCCCTCACTTGTGAAGGACAGCTTTGCTGGATAAAGAATTTTGACTGGCAGTTTTTGTCTCTCAGAATGTTAAATATACCTTACTATTAAATTCTCAACTCAATGGTGCCCATTGATATGTCAGTATTTAGTTTTATGTGGCTTCCCTTGTGTGTATTGAGTGATTTTTCTGTTGCTGCTTTCAGGAATCTCTCCTCTTCAGCATTTGCCAGTCTGTTTAGTATGTGTCTTGAAGTGGTGAAGTGGGTCTATTTGGATTTATTCTTTCTGGAGTATACTGGACTTCTTTGATTTGCATATTTATGTCTTTTATAATGGCTGGGAAATTTTCTCCAATTATCCCCTCAAATAATCTTCCTAACCCTTTACTCTTCTTCTTCTGGGACATCTTTGATTCTTATGTTTGCGAACTTTGTGTTGTCAGTCTTTTCCCTGAGATCCATTTATTCCATTTTTTTCACCACTTGTTCATTTGTGCATTTGAATTTGGTTGCTCTGTCTTCTAGGTTTTTTATTCTTTCTCTGTCTTTTCAAATCTGCTGTTGTGTGTCTCTAGTTATTTTTAATTTGATCTACAGTATATTTCATTTCCATAAGATCTGCTATTTTTCTATTTATTCTTTCAAATTCTTCTTTATGCCCTTCTATTCTCTTTTTGATATCCTGTATTTCTTTATCATATCATTGAAGCTTTTTAGGGGATTTGTTTGAACATCTTTGATTAGTTGTACCAAATACTGTATCTTCTCCCACTTTTTAATTTGATCATTTGGCTTGGCCATATCTTCTGACTTTTTCATGTGCCTTGTGATTTTTTCTGCTGGTTTATTGGAATCTTATCTTCATAAGAGAATTTTGAAAGTTGGTTTCTCTCACTTGTCTAAGATTTTGTTGTTACTTGAGTTTGCACTGAGGGTCTCCATTGGCACTTGGTTTGTGAGTAATTCCTAGCCAAACCAAGACTGGGGCTTCTGGAATGGAGGTACAACCCTTTTCGGAAAGCTTGTTAGAGGCTGAGCAGAAAAGCAGGTTGCTAGACTGCACTTTCCCAACCTTCCCAGCAGATGGTGCTTTTGAGTCACCTGTTCCCCGCAACCCCATCTCTCCCTGATTGCTGCAGTTCACTGGCCAAGGTTCAGACAAGGTGAAAATCCATTGACGGCCACAGACCCCAGAAGGTCACCCTCTCCAGCCAACTATTAGCCCAGGATTAATTTACTTCTCCCTCTTTTCCCAAGGGGTGAGTGTCCCTGTCTCTCCCAGCTCAGATAGCACGAAGCTGCTGGCTCCCAGGGGTGGGGAATGGGCATTGTGCACTGTGGTGAAGATTTCGCTCATGGGCACAAGGTATTTCCACCTGTGTGGAAAGACTCCAGGCTGCTGGACCGAGAGGTTCAACTTCACCAGCCATCAGCTGGCCCAGGAGTGTGCTGCTTTTTGCCGTCAACAAGACCCAGGTACCATATACCTGCTGGCCTTGGGGATGGGAGTAGGTGCCTAGTGTTACTCTGTAGCTCCCTCCCTTGCCTCCACCCCTCTGCTCCTGTACATTCTCCCCTGCAGAAAGGATAAAACTGTGGGAACTAGAGGATCTCCCTTGCTTGCCAATCATCAGAAGGGCATTGCTCTGCCCCTCTCCTCACAAAGGGAGGGCTTCCCTGTAGCTCCCAGGTACAGGTACTTGCAGCAGGCAGCCTCAGGATCGGGGTAGGCAGTGGGCACTACAGCAAGTTCTCTGTATGTGGATATGATGAGACTACTGGCTCCCAGGTTCACTCCTGGAAACTCTAGGCTGTGGAACTGAGAGGTTGACTTCCCCAGTTGGCAGCCAGAGTAGAAGTGTACAGCTTTTCAGCTGTCTGACCTGGCGGTGCATGGCTGCAGCCCTCAGGGGTAGATGGGATTGAAAAGACTCACCTCTATTTCCCAGTCATAGTGTCTCCATTTTTTTTCATCCAGCTCTTCCTTATATATTGCTGTAGTCCTGCTTTGGTCACCTGAGCCCTGGAACTGCTGATTTGGACCTAGCCTTATTTTTAAGAGGAAGAAATGGAGGAACAGAGAGGTTAATTTACCCAAAGTCACATAGTAGTAGGTAGTAGAACAGTCTACCCTGGAACCACTCTCCTGATTGTGCTATAATCATGCTTTACTGCCTTCTCACTCTTGAACATATGTATCTCTGAAAGGTGGCAAAAGTGAGTTCTAATAGAAGGTATAGTTGACACTGTGAAAAAAATAAACATTTCCCTAAATATAATGTGCATGAAATTCACATAACTGGTGCTTTATACCACTTTGAGAACTGGTGTTCATCCCCCTCTGTTTATCCTCTGTTTTTGAACTTTGCTCAGAGGCTTACCAATGCATACAAAAGTGGCCTGAGAGAGGAAAAGGTGAAAGATGATTTTCCAAGATGCAGGTACAAAAAAATTTTCTCCTAACACATTTTGTTTATCTGCTGAAAAGATATATAAAGTGAAACATTTTTTCCCCTAATTTATATTAGATGTACTTTTCCCCCATATAACACTTTGCATTAATGTGGTACATTTGCTATAATTCATGAAAGAACATTCTTATGCATGTACTATTAACTACAGTATATTGTTTACAATAGGGTTCACTGTATTATACAGTCCTATGTTTTATGTTTTAATTTTTATTCTAGTAACATACATATGACCTAACATTTCCTTTTTAAATCTCATTCATATATAATTCAGTCCTGTTAATTGCACTCACAATAATGTGCTGCCATCACCACCATCATATCCAAAACTTTACAATCAACCTAAATAGAAATTCTGTACAAATTAAGCATTAAGTCTCTATTCTCTATGCCCAAACCAGTCCCTGGTAACCAGTATTCTAGATTTTAACTCTATGAGTTTGCTTATTCACATTATTTCATATCAGTGAGATCATACAAAGTTTGTCCTTTTGTGTCTGGCTTATTTCACTCAGCATAATGTCTTCAAGTTTCATCTATGTTGTCACATGTATCAGGACTTCATTCTTTTTTATGGCTGGCTGAATAATAATCCATTGTTTGTAGACACCAAATTTTGCTTATCTACTCATCAGTTGATGGACATTTGGATTGCTTCCCCTTTCAGCAATTGTGAATAATGCCACTATGAACATTGGCGTGCAAATATCTGTTTGAGTCCCTTCTTTGAATTCTTTTGGGTAGAGGAATTGCCGAGTCATATGGTGGTTCTATACTTAGCATTCTGAGGAACTATGAAAATGTCTTCCATAGTGGCTACACCAGTTTACATTCACACTAGCAATAAATGAGTGTTCCTATTTTTTCACATCTCCCTAAACACTTGTAATTCTCTGTTTTTCAAATAGTGTGAAATATTCTCATTGTGGTTTTAATTTGAATTCCTTAATAGCTAGTGATGTTAAGCACAGTTTCATGTGGTTTTTTTTTACCCATTTATATGTCCTCTTTGGAGATTTGAATACAAAAGACTTGTATTCAAGTCTTTTGCCCATTTTTGATTAATTAACAACCAGTTGGGTTGTTTGTCTTTTTTATTGCTGAGTTGTAGGATTTTGTTATATATTCTGGATAGTAAACATTTATCAGGTGGGTGGTTTCCAAATATTTTCTCCCATTGACTTGTCTTTTCACTTTCTTGAAAAAGTCTTTTGCTTCAAAAACACTTTTAAATTTGAGATGGTTCCATTTATTTATTTCTTCTTTTGTTATTTGTGCTTTGGATTTAAAGTCTAAGAAATCAATTCCTACACAAGATCTTGAAGATGATTCCCTACATTTTCTTCTAGGAATTTTATAATTCTGATTCTCGTGTTTAGACCTTTGATCCACATTGCTTTAATTTTTCTTATATTGTGTGAGATAGAGGTCCTCTTTCATTCTTTAGCATATGGATATCCAGTTCTCCCAGAACACACTTTTAAAGAGATTATTCTTTCCCAGTTGAGTGGACTTGGCAGCCTTGTCAAATAGCAATTGGCCATAGATGTAAGGATCTCTTTCTGAACTCATTGTTTGATTCAGTTGATCAGTATGTCTGTCCTTGTGTGCCAGTACCATCCTGTTTTGATCACTGTATTTTTGTAATAAATTTTAAAGTCAGAAAGTATGGAACTTCCAACTTCATTCTTCTTTTTCAAGATTTTATTGGCTATTTGGGTCTCCTTACCCATTCAAATAAATATGATTATTGGCTTATCCATTTCTGCAGAGTAGGATGCTGGAATTTTTATTGGGATTGCATTGAATCTGAAAACCATTTTGTATAGTGTTGACATCTAATGATATTTAATCTTCTAACCCATGGACATGGAATGTCATGTCTTTGATTGCTTTTAGCAATGTTTTATAGTTTCTGTATACAAGTCCTTTGCATCCTTGGTTAAATCTATTCCTAGATATTTGATTCTTTTAGTTGTTATTGTAAATGGAACTTTTTCTTGATTTCCTCCTCAGATTTTTCATCACTAGTGTATAGAAATAGCTACTGATTTTTGTGTGTTGATCTTGTATCCCAACACTTTGTTGATCTTATTTAATATCGTCAGTAGCTTTGTTATAGGTTTTTGGGGATTTTCTATATGGGATCATGCCATCTGCAAATAGTAAACGTTTTCTTTCTTCCTTTCCAATTTGGATGATTTGATATCTTTTTCTTGCCTAACTGCTATGGCTGGAAGTTCCAGTACAATGTTGAATAGCAGTCATGACATTAGGCATCTTTGTCTTGTTTCAGATCTTAGAGGAAAAGCTTTCAGCCTTTCAACGTTGAATATGATATTAACTGTGGATTTTTCATGTTGAGGGGATTTCCTTTTATTCCTGTTTTTCGAAGTGCTTTTATCGGGAAAGGGTGCTGTCTTTTGTCAAATGCCTTCTCTGCATCATACATTTTTCTTCTTCATTTTGTTAAAGTGGTATATTACATTAATTGATTTTCTTATGTTGAACCATCCTTGCATACCTGGGATAAACCTCACTTGGTAATAGTGAATAATACTTTTAAAGTGCTGTAATCCAACAATTTGCAAGTATTTTGTTGAGGATTTTTGCATCTATATTCATAAGAGAAATTCTTCTAACTTTCTTTTCTTTTAGTATCTTTATCTGCCTTTGGTATTAAGGTGATATTGGCCTCATAGAATATATTAGGTAGTTTTCCCTCTTCAACTTTCTGGAAGAGTTTGAGCAGTATTGGTATTAATTCTTCTTGGAATGTTTGGTAGAATTCTCCTGTGAAGCCATCTGGTCCTACGCTTTTCCTTGTTAGTGTTTGATGACTGATTCAGTCTCTTTACTTGTAATTGGTCTGTTGAGATTTTCTATTTATTCTGGAGTCAGTGTAGGTTGTTTGTATGTTTCTAGGAATTTGTCCATTATATCTAGGTTGTTTGTTTTGTTGTCATATGTTCTGCTGTTTTGATTGCAATGCTGTATATGTCTGTTAGGTCTAGTTCATTTATCATATTACTTAATTACTTTGTTTCCTATTGATCATCTGTCTAGATGTTTTATCATTGTGTATTGAAGTCTCTAACTATTAATTTAGTGGTGTCTATTTCTCCCTTCAGCTTTGCCAGTGTTTGCCTCCAGTATTTTGGGGCATCAAGGCTAGGTGCATAAATATTTATGATTATTATTTCTTCTTGGTGGATTGCCCCTTTTACTATTATATTATGTCCTTTTTCTCTTATACCAACTTTTAACTTAAAGTCTAATTTGTTCAATATTAGTATAGCTATACCAGTTCTTTTTTTTTGGTTCTATTTACATAGAATATCTTTTTTCCATCCTTTCATTTTCAATCTATATGTGTCTTTGGGTCCAAGATGAGTCTCTTATAAATAATGTATAGTTGGATGATGCTTTTTTGTCCATTCTGCCAATCTCTTTCTTTTGATTGAGAAGTTAAATCCATTAACCTTTAGTATTATTACTCTAAAGGCAGTACTTCAGCCATTTTGTCCTTTGAATTTTATATGTCATATCTGTTTTTGGCTCTCTTTTTCTTTACTGCAACCTCATATTCTGTATAGTTGATCTTTTGTGATGTATCTGACTGGTTCCATTCTTATTTCTGCTTCTGTATATTTTTAAAATACTTTCTATTGGCTACCCTGGTGTTTATATTATACAACCTACATCTATAGCCTACTAATTTGAAAAGATACTAACTTATCTTCAATAGCATATATGTTCTCTGCTCCTACACTCTCCATTTCCCCTCTTATGCTGTTCTGCACCCCCTCACCTTCCACTTATGCTTTGTAAGTTTATTATGAGGAAATATGCGCTTTTCTTGTTCCATTGTATTCTGACTCATACAGGAATTAAACAGTAGAGTTGTATATTGAGGACACAGTACTATCTGATTTTGCATTTACTCTTTTTATTACCCTTACTGATAATCTTCAAAGAAACTCCCTTTAGTAATTCTTGTAGGGCAGGTCTTATATTGATGAATTCTCTCAGTGTCTGTCTGTGAAAATTTTAAACTCCCTCATTTTTTTATGACAGTTTTGCTGGATGTGCCTGTTTGAAAGTATTATGGACCTGAAAAAAGTCATGCTTTAATCTTTGTTCAATCTTGTGGGAGAAGCAGTTTCTTTTAATCCTGATTTAATACCATAGATTGGAAACTTGATTAGACAATCTCCATGGTGATGTGACACATACAATTGTGGGTGTGACCTTTTGATTCAACAGGGTTGTGATACCACCCATTCCAAGTGGGTCTTGATTAGTTTACTGGGATCCTTAAACATTTTGGAAAAAGTTAGAAATAACTGAAGCCTTGGAGCCAACAGAAACTTCAGAGCAGAGCTGACAGAGAGACGTGGATATGGAGACGCTTGGAAGCCCAGCTTATCACCATGAGTTGTTAAGTAAGCCAGAACCTGGAGAGAGCCAAAGGAAGCCAAGAGATGAAAGCCAGCCCCAGAGAAGCAAAATGAGGGACCCCCACAGGAACAGAGGCTGAAAGCAATGGAGCCCAGGAGCAAGGGACCAGTGACTTCTCAGCTGACAGAGGTGTTCCTGACCCACTGGCCCTTCTTGAGTGAAGGTAACCTCTTATTGGTGCCTTAATTTGGATGCTATCTCTTCCTTAGCACTGTAAACTTGTAACTTATTAAATTCCCCTTTTTAAAAGCTGTTCCAGTTCTGACATACTGTATTCTGTAAGCTTGCAAACTAGCACACTGAAAGAATTTGTGCCTGACAGTTTTCGTCTTTCAGTACCTTCAATATATCTTACCCCTGCTTTATCAAACCCATGGTTGCTGATGAGAAATTGGCAATTAATCTTATTGAGGCTCCTTTGTATGTGACAAATTACTTTTCTCTTGAATTTTCTATCTTTGGCATTTGACATTCTGATTAGTATGTGTCTTGGAGTAGGTCTACTAGGATTTATTTAATTTGAAGTATATTGTACCTCTTGGCTATGTATATTTGTATCTTTCATAAGAGTTGGGAAATTTTTGGCCATTTTTTCCTCAAATATTCTTTCTGCCCCTTTTCCCTTCCCTCTCCTCTGGGAAAACTATGATGTGTCTATTGTGCACTTTGTGCTGTCATGCAAGGCTCTGACATACTGCTCAATTTTTCTATTCTTTTCTCATCTGATTTTTTGACAGTATGATTTCAATAGACTTTTCTTCTGATTCTGATTTGTTCCTCTGCTTGTTAAATTCTGCTGTTTATGCCTCTAGTGTATCTTTCATTCTCATTGTTGTGCCTTTCATATCCATAATTTCCATTATGCTTCTTTTAGTACTTTCAAATTCTTCATGCTCACATGCTGTCTTAATATCCTTTAGCTCTTCTTCCACATTTTCTTTCATTTCCTTGAATTTATTATGAGATTTTGTTTGAACTTCTTTGATTAGTTGTTCCAAATTCTGTGTATCCTGAGGTTTTAAGATGTTCCCTTATCTGAGCTATATATTCCTGTTTCTTAGTATTACCTATAATTTTTCCTGATATCTGAGCATATGATTTTCATGATGAGTTAACTCTGAACGTCAGTTTCTCCCTCTTTTTAAAGGTTTTATTGTTACTTGGCTTTGTGTTAAGTCTCTTCCTTGACACCAGGTCCAATTTATTCTAGATCTTTAGGGTAGCCCATATTTAATTGTCCAGATTTTCTCCATCTGATCCTTGCCCTGGAAATGTGGCAATAATTTTTAAGATTGTACTTTTTGTGCGATTATTTCTCCTCCATGAGAAAACTTCCTTTCATGTTCCTTCTCTGGGAAAATTGATCAATTCTATTTATTTTTGTGTAGAATCTTCTCCCCAGATCCTTTGATTTACTTACTCTTACACTTCATTCAGTGCCCCCTTTTCCTTACTAGGATCTCCTTGTCTTACAGCAGTTCAGTTTAATGTCCCTTCCTTTATTTTCTGTGAATTTTTTCTGCTTTCAGTTTCTTCTTCATTAGGAGCTCCTAACCCAAAGAGCCAGAAGGGATTATTTCAGAAAAGGTAGGTGTGCTGGTTTGAAACTGTTATGTACCCCAGAAAAGCCATGCTCTTTTAATCCAACCATGTGGATTCAGATTTATTGTGAGTAGGATCTTTTGTTTAGATTATTTCCATGGAGATGTGACCCAACTTATTCAAGATGGGTTGCAGCCCTTTCCTGGAGCCCTTTATGAGAGAGAACTCAGAGCTGATACAGAGAGCAGAGAGACACAGATGTTTGGAAATGCGAAAGCTGAGAGAGGTGTTTGAAACCAGAAGCCAGGAGAGAAGGACAGAAAATGTTGCTATGTACTTTTCCCATGTGACAGAGAAACCTCAGATGCAATTGTCATTCTCGAGAGAAGGTATCATTTTGTTGGTACCTTAATTTGGACATTTCATGGCCTCAGAATTGTAGCTTGTAACTAATAAATCCCTTTATAAAAGCAAAGCTATTCTGGTATATTGCACTCAGCAGCTTTAGCAAATCGAAATAGTGGTCACTTCAGAAGAGTCTGTTTTGCATTTAGGTGGTTTGGCCCACAGAAACTGGATTTAGTATGTGTAGTTCTTGTCAACTGTTCTGTCATGGTTTCTTTCTCTCTTCAGCCCCTTCCCCTTTCTCTCCCCTAGAGGCCCTTTGCATGCAGCATAGTGAGTGGCTTGGGTTCTGCCTTGGGTCTCTGCAGACTTGGGTCCCTATGCTTGGATTTGCATGGGCCTCTGTCTTGCTGCTGTGAGTGGCTTTTTGGTCTGTGTCTGCAGAGAGAGGGACCCAAGTTGTGCTGCCTCCATGACATTCCGAAATTGCGTGGGACCAAGGGAGGGGGAGAGGAAAGACTGGAAGGTTTGGGGTAGAAATGTTCTACCTGCTTTTTTCACCCCAAGATTTTAAGTTAATTAATTAGTTTATATATATATATATGTATATATATATATATATATATATATATATATATATATATATATTTTTTAACATGGGCAGGCACTGGGAATCGAACCTGGGTCCTCTGGCATCACAGGCAAGCATTCCTGCCTGCTGAACCACTGTGGCCCTTTTTGTGTATTTTTATTGAGATATCTTGACACACCATACAATCCATCCAAAGTATATAATTAACTGTTCACAATGTCATCACATAGTTGTGTGTTCATCACCATGATCATTTTTAGAACATTTATATTACTCCAGAAAACAAAATTAAAAGAAAAAATGAAATCCCAAACATCCCATACCCCTTGCTCTTCCCTCTTATTGGCCACTAGTATTGTAATCTATATAATTTTAAGACTCACAATAGAGGTAGGTTAATTAAGACAGTGTAATATTGACAGATTTTATATATATATATATATATAAAATATAAAAAACTGTGAAACAAAACAAAATATTCAGAAGAATGTCCACACAAACACTGGCAACCTTTTTTTTTTTTGCAATACAGTTATACCATCATTATCAAAGTTTAGGGATACTGGATTACAGTTCAACAACTTCAGGTATTTTATTCTGGCTTTTCTACAACATTAAACTCTATAAAGAATTATCTATATAGTGAGTCAGTTTGAAATCTCTTAGACACTGAAATTTTATTTTGCTTCTTTATTTTCCCGTTTTGTTCATTCTCAATCCCATGATGCCAGGGCCAGGCTCACACCTGGGTGTCATGTCCCACCTAGTGGGGAGGGTAGTGAGTTTATCTGCAGAGTTGGCTTAAAGAGAGAGGCCACATCTGTGCAACAAAAGAGGCTTTCTGGGGGTGACTCTTAGGCATAATTACATGCAAGCCTAGGTTCACCTTTGCAGAAATAAGTTCCATAAAGGCAAGCCTCAGGATTGAGGGCTTGGATTATTAAATTGGGAGTCCTTAATGCCTGAGAGAATGGGCTGAGGATTTCCCCAGGTAGGTAAGTATAATAGATCTATATCACAACGTTTAAAGAAAGATTCTATTTTCTCCATTTTACATTTAATAACAGTAAGGGCCTTCTAATCAATTAGACTACCTCCCCATCTACATTCCCAGAGTATTTATATTTGCCAATTTCACAACGTCTGGTCTGTTGGCCAGTATTTATTGGTCTGTTTTCATTGTTTTATCCCAGCATACCTTGCTACAAATATTGATAAAATACTCTCTGGTTCATTATTATTTTTCTGCATAAGAATAACCAACTCTGATGTTAGGGTTTCTTGATAATTGCAATTTTATCATATTGTTAGCAGTGCCTATTATGGCTGTTTCCCTTTAGCCTTCTTTTCTCAAGGTTTTCAACGCTTCACAAAGAACATTTCTGCAATTATCAAAATAACCCAAGAGCAATGTAAGAATTATGCATTGTGCCTGATTCACACCAGAGGATTTGGAACCTAGATACATAACACAACTGCAAAGCTGGGAAGACCACAGTCGGTGACTAATGTGTTGACTGTGTTGATTTTGAAATCACTTTTTAAAGTTTTGATAATTTTAGTTTGAGAGAATTTTACTATTATGATTTTAGAAAACATCTCACTTACTGATTTAATACAAGATCCAAACACGAAAGTTGGTTTTTGAATTCTGAATATATTTTATTGGGATATAATGCCATAAAATTCACCCTTTTCAAGTATTCAGTTCAGTGCCTTACAGGGTTGTACAGCTATCACCACTATTGAATTCCAGATTATTTTCATCACTCCAAAGAAGAAATCCTGTACCCATTAGCTAGTCACGCTTTCACTTCCTCCCCCACCCCACCAGCCCTGGGAACCACCCATATAATTTTAATTTCTATCTCTGTAAATGGAACCATACAATATGTGGTCTTTTATGACTGGCCTTTTGTTTTTTCACATGTCATAATGTTGTTAAGGATTATCCGTGTTGCCTCATGTATCAGTACTTCATTCATTTTTTTGGCCGAATATTCCATGATATGGATTCAGATGTACCACACTGTGTTTATCATTCATCTATTGATGGACATTTGGGTTGTTTTCACTCTTTGGCTATTATGAACAATGCAAATGTGAACATTCCTGTATAAGTTTTTGTGTGAACATATGTTTTCACTTCTTTTGGGTATCCACGTAGGAGTAGACTTGCTAGGTCATATGGCAATTCCATATTTAGCTCTTGGAGGATCTTCCAAGGTGTTTTTCAAAGCAGCAGCACCATTTCACATTCCCACCAGCTGTGTATGAGGGCAAACATGAAGTTGTATAACTGTATCTATTTTTTGAAAACCATGCCTTTTCTCTGATTGAATTAAAAGGAGATAATTTTACTTTAGGAATCATTAGACATGCTGATACTTTAAAAATATTGCTCATTATAGGAACTTTACTCATGACACCAATGTGATTCGCTAGAGATTAAAATGTATGACCTATATATATTCTTGAAGGAACTTAAGAGAAACAACACAGACTGCTGTCTTATCTCAAATATCATTTGGAATTAAATTTCCGTCCTTCAAGAAAACCTTTGTGTAGGGTCAATAAAATATTGCATGCAAGAGCATTTAGCTCAATATACTTTCCTTGATCTGTGCTCTGCTCCTACAACTAAGTTGCCCTGGCCTTAACAAGACACTTACCTTTAAAATGTCCTCCTTGTGCACCTTGGTGTCTCATTTAAGAGATGCTAATTCAATGCTCCTCATTGAAATCCCTTGGGTAGCCTGAATGGTGGATGACAAAAAGATTATTGCTTTTGCTGAACAACTGTTGTTTCTCCTTTATATAGGATTTACCTTTTGCTTATATAAGCTGCATAGGGTAGTATAGTGCTTTTCAAAGTAAGATTTCTGACTAACATTAGTGTCATCATGAGAACTTGTCAGACTTGCACTCTCAAACCTACTAACTCAGACACTCTGTGCAGGGGCCCAGCAATCTGCATTTTAACAAATTCCCCTGGGAAACACTAGTGTGGCACTTAAACACACCTGCATTCACTTACCAGGATGCGGGGCAGGATAGTGAACTGCCCTTTGCCCCCATGCCTCATCTTTTCATAGGAAAATGATAAAAATAATAATACCTAGTTCACTGGGTTATTATAAGTTAAGCACTTAGAACAGTACCTGCACATAGTGAATAGCATAATTATTTGTTAGAGAAATAAAGATATTTAAAATATAAATCAATTATTAAAATGCATCCCCAGCCTTTGATAATAAATAGGAACAAATACTAAAAGTTGAACCTTCTCTGGCTACTTAATCTTACTTTTAACCCCCTGAAGAACTTCACCCAATTGCCCTCAGTTTCTCCAGGATTGTCTCATATGTGTTTCAACAGAATTTGTCAGGTGCATTCACTGCATGTAGTCTATTGTGGTTTTCCTCTGTCTTCTGTTTCTCAATCCTTTTAGCACAGGGAGCCACTTGTTGATGTTCTACCTGTTGGCACCAGCTGCAAGAACGCCCATGCCCATGCCAAGTGTTCTCTCCCTTTGAACGTGCAAAGCTACCAAATCCCAAGGGGCCAAGGGGCACTTACGTACCCTACTCTTATAGACTTTGTTCTTTGGAGATCTAAGTAAGGTCTTAAGCTTGAACTGATACAGATATTCCCTCATGGAAAAGTTATGCCAACTTTTGTCTTGATTTGCTTGTGCTATGGGTTTATAGTAATGGTTGTCAGACTTGGCTGCATGATAGACTGACCCATTTGAAAATGCTGATACCCAAGCCTCATTCCTGGAGAGTCTGATTAATCCATCTAGGAGGGCCCCCAGGATCAATTCTGCTGTGCTGCCAGAGTTGAGAACCTCTGATTAGTAGGCAATGACAAAAAGAAGACCTTGTGCTGGCCTCCCTACCCTTCCAGGCTTTCTTCCAGATGCCCATTGAAATAGTGACATCCTAGTCAAAATAGTCTCCTTCAGACCAAAACCAAACAATCCTCACCTTCAAGCAAATCACATTCAAAGCACACACTTGATTGTCATAGATATTTAAATTTTAGTTTGACATTCAAAAGTAGGAATCTTATGGGAATTTTTAACAGGGAAGAGTTTCAAACACAAACTTCAGGGGGAATATAACAGCCCATTCTAAAGTACGAGAACAATCTTTGGTAGCAGTAAATGTTACATACATTAATTCTGGATTTTAATAGATTTCTTAATTTTCCAGGATCACTAATTATACTGAACACTGAAGAACCATTCCAAGAGTCAATCAATCATGCAGTTTCCTCTCAATAATCCGCAGAGGTAGAGTTAGTGCTACTGAAGAAGTTCGAATTTTAGATACTAGGAGTATCTCTAGAGAAGTGTCACATCAGGAAGGCCCCAGGACCCTGTAGAGGGCTCTGGTTGCCAGCATTGGTTCTGATTGGCCAATATCTGCACCAACTCATGTAGGAAATATTATGGACATCACCCTTTAAAAACACCATTAAAAAAAAAATTCTTCCATTCAGAAAACATTCAGAAAACTAAATGTTTAATACATCATTGTATAAGAAGCAATCCTATAAAACCACAACTTCATGGAACACAAATTGTGATACATTCATACAAAGGAATATTATTCAGCTATAAGAAATGAGCTCTTGATCCACAAAAAGATATGGCTATACCCTATATGATTTCCAACTATATGACATCCTAGAAAAGGCAAAACTATAGAGATAGGAGAAAGATCATTGGTTGCCAGGGGTTGGAAGGGAAAGATGAACAGAGGATTTTTATATTTTTAAAGTGTAATTTTATTGTGATACATATGTACACCAGATAATCCATCTAAAGTAGACAATCAGTGGTTCACAGTGTCCTCACATGGTTGTGCATTCATTACATAATTAATCTTAGAACATTTGCATTACTCCAGAAAAAGAAATTAAAAGAAAAAAAAACATTCCATACCTTTTATGTCCCCCCACCTTATTGACCCCTAGTATTGATTCTACCCAATTTAAAGACTTACAATAAAGGTAAGTTGACTAAGACTATGTAGTATTGTCCGATATAGATATATAGAGCAGTGGTACAAAAGAAAACATACAGGAGTAGATCCAGCCAACTTTTCTCTCTATATTGCTCTGCTATCATTATCAAATATCAGGGCTACTAGATTAGAGCTCAGCAGTTTAACAGAGGATGTTTAGGGCAATGAAACTTTTCTTTGCGATATTGTAATGGTGGATACATGACATGCATATGTCAAAAGCCATAGATCTGTACAACACAAAGAGTGAACCCAAATGTAAATTATGGGCCTTAGTTAATAATTATATATGTGTGTGTGTGTGTTCATCAGTTGTAACAAATGTACCTCACTAATGTAAGGTATTAATAATAGGGGAACTATGTGTATGTGGCAGGAGAAGTATATGGGAACTCTAATTTCTGCACAATTTTTCTGTAAACCTAAAAACAACTCTGAAAATAGTCTGCTAGTTTAAAAAGTAACATGTTTTAGAAATTATTTTTGAATAATTTTTTTAGTCCAATATTTAGTTTTTGTATGATGAAGAAAAATCATGTCATATATGAACCAAATTTCAAGTTAGTCAAAAAATAATTTGAGGAATACTTTAATAGAACTTCAGTTTGCAATTAGGATGCTTCTTAGAATGTATTGAAAGAAGGAAGCCAGCTGCTAATACAAAGCAGTATAACTCCATAGTCACTGTGTAGGAGTTGCTATGAGGACTAGAAAAGAGAAAATACAAATATCCAACAATTTTGTGAATCTTTAGTGAGAAACATATAGGGGAAAGTACTGTACTTATATTCTATCTAAAAATAATCTACAATCTTGGTTTAGGGTTTATGGTATCTTCTGCACAGTTGGCAATCTAGGAATAAACAAATCATGTGGGTCATATTTAATGCACAAGAGTGATGAAAGTAAAAAGAAAAGTGAATTTATGAGTAGGTGGGTTATATAAGCACCCAATAGCCTTATTGGGTTGAATTGTTTAGCAGGTATTTTTAATTTATAAACTGAAGAGCATTTAAAGTTACAATATCTTTACAGATTCAAAGACATGATATAAATAGGCAACAAAAGGGGCAGGTGAAAGGTTCTTATGCATAGAAAAAGTGACTCCCATGGCATTTTCAAGGAAATTTTATTTAGAACTTTCACAAATGGCCTGAGAGCATATATGGAATTACTAAAATTTGCAGCTACAACTAGTTTTTATGATTATAGACTCAACTGCTTATTTATTCAGCATTCAAAAAAGTCTTTATTAAGTGCTTAACATATTCAAGGTATTGTGTTAGAGTATGGAGATGAAAGGATGAAAACGACACAATCCCTGTCCTGGAGGAGTAGTGGAGGTAAACAGATAAATAACTCAATTCAACATAACAAGCCATCTACAGAAATGAATTAGTCCAAGAGAGAATCAGTCTACCTACCTAATTACGTATCTTTTTTATAAGATCTTGTATGTCAGAAATGCCAAAGGAGTTCTAAACCTAATACTGATTCTCTCCCATGGGTCTGACACATTAGGAGGGATTGTTCTGCTCTTGTGTTAAATGGAACCACATCATGCTATCCCCTGGTTTACATTCCTTGAGTATTTATTTGGTGCAACAGTGGAGGAGTGATGGGGCCTCTATCTGGTCTTTTCCTGTCTCTCCTCTGTTTCTGGTCCAGCTCTAATGCTCTTCTGCTTGCATCAGCGAGAGGATATCCATTGTCTGATCCTTCAGGGATGAAAGAAAACTGAACTATAACCACATTCAAATGTAGATGTGCCCAGTTGAATTCCTAAATTTAATCCCAAATTCTACCAGCAGGTGGTAGGGAAGTCAAACAGAGTTAATCTATTAATAATTTTTCTGGGCTGAAACTGCAAGGATAGTAATGATTTTGATACTTCTCGGTAAATAACACCTTCTATGTTTATAACTACACTTGTGGATATTATTCTTGTTTACTTTGACTTTACAATCAAATTTTGTTAGTTTTGTAGAATTTCAAGATCAGCATTAATATTAAAAAATACTCTGTGTGTGTACCTGTGTATTGACTGGGTCCCCCGAGAAAGCTTGTCTAGGTTTGTGCAGAAGATACCATAAACTCTAAACTATATATTTTCATACATAAAAAATATGAAGAGCATAATTCATGTGTGCTAATATGAGAATCTAATGATCCATTTCTCTTTTTTTAATTTCTTATTCTGCAAACTAACCAAAAAATGAAGTCTAAGTCCTGTGAGCTTTTGAAATTGATCAACAAGGTTTCCCTTTCAAAACAGGTCTCCACACTAAGGAAAAACTGTTTGGAGTGGATTAAAAATGGGGCAGTAGAGAGCACCAAAGAAGAATGTTTTGATAAGACTAGGGAAGGAGAAGACAGGAAATCTCAGCAAGATGACTTATTACTCAGTACTAAAGAAAACAATGCAGCAGGGAGCTCTGAAGTTGAAAAACATACCTGAATTAATTGTTCTTTTAAAAATTCACAAAAACTAACTTTACATAAAAATAAACAACAGAAGTTATTGAGGTCAAATCTCAAAGTGGTTACAACAATAAAAGAGAATTAAAAAGCAGAATAACATCCTTACAGACAATACAAGCATGCTTGAAAGACAAACCCATAAAACAGATAAAAGTCTTAACCTACTGTTTAAAAAATGAGTTGAGGCATTAAGAAAATGACAGTTATGAAAAATACCATAGATAAGAATTAAAAATTCTTAGAAAGCCATAACAACCCTCAAGAAAGACTTAGAAATTTTAAAATAGCATTTTAGAAGTGAAGATCGAAGCAGAAGGAATATGAGAGGTAATACAATTTATAATGTCTTAAGAGAAAGATAAGGTGAAAAAGAGGAATATTTTAAAATTAAAAGAACTATATCCCTGCAAGGTGAGGTGGCAGGGTAAAAAGCTTCCTGGCTCCGTGCCCCCACCCCCCTCATCGAAGTTTTGAATATCAGCAAGAATTGGCAAACGTATCTTTCTTAAAGCTCCAGTAAACAGTTAAAGGATTGCAGTAACAGTAAACAATGAATTAAGAAAAATCCTTCTTAAAAGCAGTAGGATCTCATTACACCCTGGCTGACCCCTATTCCATTCCTTTACCAGCCGGCAGCCCCAGTGTGGTGCATGGCCCTAGTTCTGGAGATAGCAGAGTAAGCTTTGTGTACATATTGGGAGGATGTATGTCTGGCTCAGTCTCTCTGGTGGTGACATCAGGGACTGAACTAGTACGTCAGATACAGGCTTGCTGTCCCAGAACTTGCCCTGTATGTAGAAGGTAGCTCACACTGTGATAGTGCAATCAAATCGTGATTTCCTGGGACAAGGGATTCCTGGCTGTAGGACATACAGTGCAGTGCCAGGACCCAGAGGAAATTGTTTCCTAGGGAAGAGAGAACATTTGAATCTGCATAAATGGGGGATTTCCTAGGGCCATTTGTGCATGCCAAACATAAATCAAATGTGTAGAAAGGATCAGGGGGGCCCTTCTGCTTGGGTCTTGAGCTATTCTCTAAACTTGTATAGATAAGCTCAAAAGGGGAGCGCAGGTCAAGCTACAAAATTGGGAAATGTATTTTCTTATTTGTCCTCTCTCTTTCTCTCTCATTAACTCCTTGCATTCAAAGTAAGTTCTGTCATAAACCTCCAACTGGATATAAGCTTAAGGAACAGACACTTTCAGAGTATAAATTCCAGCAATAACACATTAAATACCAAAATATTCAGGTTTCAACAAAAGATTCCAAGATATACAAAGAAACAGGAACCAAAGTCCAGGCAAAGAGGAAGATTGAAGCATTAGAAACCTTCAGCTAGAAGGACCAGACCTTGGACATACCAAATAATTTTTTTTAAATGGTCCTAAATATGCTCAAAGAGTTAATGGAAAATATGGGCAAAGAACTAAAGGAAATAAAAAGTAGATGAACATGAACAGAATATCAATAGAAAGATATAATTATAAAAAGGAATGAAACAGAGCTAAAGACCACAGTAACAGAAAATGAAAAATTCCCTTGAAGGGTTCAACAGTGGATTAGAACTGGCAGAAGAAAGAATCAGAGAATTGAAGATAAGGCAATTGAAACCATTCAGTCTGGACAGCAGAAAAAAGAAAGAATGAATGAAGAAAATGAACAGAGCCGTAGGAATCTGTGGGACCCCATCAAGTGTTCCAATGTATGCATTGCAGGACTCTTAGAGAGAAAGGGACAAGATACTCAAAAAATTGGCTGAAATGTCCCAAATTTAATGAAAGACATGAATATACATATCCAAAAGATAATCAGACTCCAAACAGGATAAACCCAAGTAGACCCACACTGTGCTGCACAGTTTGTTATAATCAAACTGTTACATGCCAATGATAAAGAGAGAATCTTGAAAACCATGAGAAGAAACATGTCGCATACAAGGGAGCCTCAATAAGATATGTGCTGATTTCTCATCAGGAACCATGGAGGCAAGAAGACAGTGGGATGACATATTCAATGTGCTGAAAGCAAAAAAATTGCCAACCAAGAATTCTGTATCTGGAAAAACTGTCTTCTAAAATGAGGAAGGGGGTAAGACATTCCTAGCACCTCCAGACCAATCTAAAAGAGATACCAAAGAGAGTTCTGAAGGCTGAAAGGAAAGGACAATAGGCAAAGAATTGAAGCCACGTGAAGAAATAGTGATCTCTGGTAAGGATTACATGGGTAAATATAAATGCCACTGATGTTGTATTTTTGGTTTGTAACTCCACTGTTTATTTCCTACAGGATCTAAAGGGCAAATAAATAAAATGTAATGAAAAATCAGAGGATTTCAGGCTCATATAAACATGTAAGAACTACACAAAGATGGGGAAATGGGGTATAGGGATATAGCTAGTGTTTATTGTTGAAGCTAATTTGGTATCAAAGCAAACAAGATTGTTAGAGGTTTGGGTTGTTAAATTTAAGCCTGTTGGGAACTACAAAAAACATGTCAGAGAATACATAAGCTCACAGAGACAGAAGTTACAGTACACATTGCCAGTATGGGAGTCAGAAGGAAGGGATGTTAGTGCCTAACGGGTGTAGGGTTTCTGTATCAGGAGATGTGAAACTTTAAGTAATGGAAAGTGATGAAGGTACTGTAGCATCGTGAATGTGGTTAATTCAATAAATGATACACTTGGGAGTGGTTGTGGGGATGGGAAATTTTGTGTTGTGTATGTGTTCTCACAATTAAAAAAAAGCAACGAAAGAGACAATGACCAATAAATGCAATATATGATTGGAGAAGGGATCTACCAAGGAAGGAGAAAAGACTCAAAAGGACATTATTGGGATATAAGAAAAAATTAGAATATAGCTTATAAAATTTATATCAATGTTCTTGAACTTGATAATTGTACTTAAGGTGGTTGCATAAATTCTTAGGAAAGGTACCCAGCGGCATTAAGTGTTCAAAGAGCATGATGTATTCAACCTACACTCAAGTGTTCAGAAATTGGATTGGATAGATAGATAAAATGATGCAGCAAATGTCGCAAAATGTTAAAATTGGTGGATCTGGGTATTGGGAAGATAGGAAGGCGATGTCTGTGTCCTCTGTATGGGGTTTCTATTATTTTTGTAATTGTCCTGTAAGTTTGAAAGTATTTCAAAATAATTTGCTTTTTAAAAAAGAAAGGACTTAGGAGAAAATGACATTTTGAAGACAAGCGAAGAAAATCCAATAGAAGTCCTTTAAGAAGAAAAATCAAAAGAAAGAGAATAAATATCAAAACCTGAAATTCAAGAAAATTATCTTGAAATTAAAAAAAAACATATTATATCTGAAATTAAATTTGGAAAGAGCACATTGAGGATATTGACCCAAATCACCACCCTCAAAACATGTTCTACTAAAATTAAAACAAGAAGAACAAATTCTTTATTTCCCAACTAATTAAACATTAAATTGAACACTAAGTATCCTGGAGTCTTGGATATTGCATACCCCTCATTATTAATTAAATAGAAGGTATGTCAGGAGTGTGAATAAGACAAACGTGTTCCTGAAACAATCTAGATCAGGAGTATTCCAGTTATCTATTGTGAAACAAGCTATTCCAAAACTTAGAGGCTGAAAACCTTCATTTTGTTCATGAATCTGAAATTTTTGCTGGGCTTAGTTGGGACAGCTCATGTCTGCTCTACTTAATGTCAACTGGGGCAGCTCAAATGCCAGGGAAAAGGGCAGAGCCATTGAAGGTTTATTCATTCTTATGTCTGGTATTTGATGCTGGATGTCTTGTTTCTACAACTACCCTTTGCCTTTCCATGTAGCCTGGACTTCCTTACAATAAGGTGGCTGGGTTCCCAATGTTAGCATCTGAGAGAAAGGGATCTAGGGGGAGCCATGTTGAGTAACGTGACCTAACCTTGGAAGCCATGCAACATTATTTACACTACCTTTTATTTATAGATGCAGTATAAAGACCAGCCAGGTTCAGAGAAGGGAAATGGACTTTTCACTATTTGAGGAGTGGCAAGGTGCTGACTGCTTTTGAGCTTTGAGCTATAACTGTTCTTGAGCTTTGTTCTGGGATGCTGTTAAAATTACTTGGCAACAGGTTGTTCCTTTTAAGTGTCAGGTCTGAGCTGTGTTCAGTATAGGGCTATTGATTCTCCATTACTGAGACAAGGCCTTTTGGTGTATTCAACCCAATGCCATGTGAATCATGGGGTTTTCCATTCTGGCTGGTGGGCACTATTACCACTAATCCCTTTGGGTGGTTCTTCCCTGGCCCCCAGTAGTTTCCTCATATTCATGTGGTGATTAGTACTCAGCTGAATACCTGACAGAAATCCTCTGCTGTTCCCTGGAGTTCTCCCTCTGTGCAGCTCTCTCTTCAAGTGCTCTGTCCTTCAAACTCTACCTGCCTTGGTTTTCCTGAACTCTCAACTCTGTCTTCTCAACTCAGGGAGTCCACTGGGCTCCTTCTGGACTCCCGCTTTGGGCTGCTGCCTGGATATTCTCTCAAGATAATATATTGGGAAAGGCAATAGTGAAGCTTACCTTATTTTTTCTTTGAATTTCAGGGGTCCTGGTCCTTAGTTTTAATGTAACTATTCATTGCCTGATGTCCTAGGTCCTGAAAATCATTGTCTCATTTATTTTGCCCACTTTTTGGCTGCTTTAGTTGGGAGGGTAAATTCAATCTGTTATTCCATCTTGGCATTAAGTAGAAGTACTTGGCTCATTTTAGTTATGCTTTAATTTCTCTGTGCCTATCCTGAGACTCCTAAATCCAAAAAATTTAGAGAATGTTTCCTCAAGGCACAGGAAAACACTTGCTTTTCTACCTAAATGAAATGTATCCATGAAATTTGGCCATCAGTGCTTTGAGTGTCAAATCGCCTAATTGTTTGTTTTCGCTGCATGTCTGTTCTGATCTTCAAGGAATAGTACATTATTTTTCTATTGCTGCCATAACAACTTACCACAAATGCAGTGGTTTTTTTTCTTTTTCTTTTTTTTTTTTTTTTTGGCATGGGTAGTTACCAGGAATTGAACCCAGCTCTCCAGCATGGCAGGCAAGAATTCTGCCACTGAGCCACCATCACACAGCACCCATAATGATTTTTTAAATAATAGAAACATTATCTCACAGTTTTCTAGGTTAGAATTCTGTGTACAAGTAGTCTTGGCTAGTTCCCCTGCTTCAAATCTCACAAGGCTGAAATAAAAGATTCAGAAGCACTGCATTTACTTCAGAAGGTTTTGAAGGTGAATCATTTTTCCAAGCTTATTCAGATTGTAGGCATAATTCATTTCCATGTGGTTTTAGGATGAAGGTCCTTTTCCTTTCTGGCTGCCAGTTGTGTGCTGCCCTTAGCTCCTAGAGACTTCCCCTCAGTCCTGGCACATGACTTCCTCCATCTCAGAACCAGCAATGATGTGTTGAATCCTTTTCATTATGCCACGTCTCTTCTACCTCTTCTTCTTTTGCCACATTAACCCGTCTACCCTCATTTTCTAATTTTAAGGATTCAAGAGATGAGATTGGCTCTACCTGGATAATGCAGGATAATCTCTCTCTTTTAAAATCCAGAACCTTAGATACATGAGCAAAGTCCCTTTTTGCCATGTAACGTAACATAGTCACAGGTTATGTGGATTAGGGTATGGAAATCTTTGAGGGCCATTGTTCTTCCCCCATAAATATACCATTTCTCTGAAGCCCAAACAGAAAGTCATTCTATGTTTTTTAGATCTGGCTTTCCTCTGAGGGAATCATTCCAATCAGCTTTCTGAGGATTTAGGACTCTTTCCTTTTTAAAATTTCAGGCTCCGATCATTCCTCTTGATCTAGCAATAACAAAATATCATCCCTTTTCAAATCCCCTTTTCAAGAGCAACTAGACCTGGGTCTATCTCTTTTTCCCATTTATATACATCCAATAGGATCTTCAAGATCTCATGCTTTTTTCCTATGTCAGTCTTTCATTTCCTTTCTTCAGTTTTCTTTCACTAACTCCTGTTTAAGCACATTTTTATAGAAATTCAATTTCTTTTTACCAATATGATTCCTAGAGACACTGTTCCAGGCACAGGACTTTTTAAAAATTGCCTATTTGGCTACATCATTTTCAATAATTTCCTTGAATTATTTATCTATTGTCAACTGAAGAAGATGATATATGCTCTATTACCAATATAGTAAAGTTCCCATAGTCATAGACTATGTAATTAATACTTTAGAACCAATATGAAAGTACTATGTGTGTATGTGGTTTCTTCTATGGTGCTGAAAAACTTAACATGGGAGTTTAGCTTTTTGTCTGTGGACAAAGATGCAATAAGATGCTATGATCAATGTTATAATCCCATTTAACTCTTTTTTTCCTTAACCATTAAACTCTAAAGCCAACTGCCCTGGTTACACCAAAAACCTCATTCTCTGAGTGTTAGTTCTTATTCCTTTGACTCAAGTGCTAGTTTTTTGTCTCAAGTGCTAGTTCTTATTCCTTTGTCTCAGGGTTTCTTGTATTCTATCCTTTTACTGAAGTTTTGGGCCAATATTTAATCTTTTCCTATCTTTCTAAGTTCAGAGACAATTGAGACAGGAATACTAGAGCTGACAGAAATCAAGATATTAGCTAAATAACAGATGAAAAACTGTGGCTTAGATGTGTTCCTATAATGGGCTTCGTAACACATCACCCTGACTTAACTGTCCAGCAAGTGGCACAAGGGAAAATGAGAGCTGAGCACTGTGAGTCTCCCACATGGTGGAAGGCGGCCTATATCCCCCCTTATGGACATGCCAAAGAGAAAACCCAATACATGCTAAGCCATGCAAACTCATTTCCTTTCCCAAATGTATCAATTAGGCAAATCAGTCCTTTTGTTATGAGGAAAGTAATTAATGAGGGGATTGTAAGAGACACCAGAACTAATATTTTTCTGGAAGTTCCTTCATGAACTTCCTTTATGAAAACGTAGCAGTAGATGAATAAATTTGACTCATTCCCATTTTATAGGTGCATAAGTTTCCTAATCATAGAAAAGAGGTTTTTCATCCTTCCCTCCCCAGATAAGATAATGAAGGCACATGGACACCAGGAGTAGGTGGGAGGGATTCCCTTATTCTGCATATCATTCCCCTAGCTCCCTTCTTGCAGTCTTCTCTGAGTAGATTCTTTGTGGTCCATGCACAGATTTCTCCTCTCACCAAGGAAGCACTCCTTGGAAGAGGTACTGGTAGCCAGTCTTTTCTCTAGGCATACCCAGGCACCTCTCCCTACATCCTAAGCAGTCAGTACACATTAATAGTGTCATGTCTACAGAAGAGAATTGGCCTCATCTTCTCCTGAGAATTTAAATTGGCTCTCTTCCTACCTGGGTACTATCCCTGGTATTTATAGACTATCACATTATTGGGGATAAGGTTTTTGGGTCACCTAGACACTTGTTCTTCACTGGATAGATTAACACTTTTAGTTCCTCACTGGGTAGATTAACAGGTCAAGTACATTGTCCAGAGATGGAGAGCAGTGTGTGTAGAATGGATGTCTCCCTTGCCTAGTGTATCAATGGCCCTCTTTTCCTTCTCTGACTCATTTCTGGATGCCTTCTTTCATTTACTTGGTGGCTAGATATAAACCCTCTGCCATCCTGCCCAGGGGTATTATTATATCTAACACACCTCCATGTGGCTGGTCTGCCCTATTATTTTCTGCCTGCATTTTGTGGACAGTGTCGTCAGAATATCTACCTCTGGTGGCTTGAAGCTATGTTCCCCAGGAAAAGATGTTCTTATCCATTCCTGTGGGTGTGAACCCTTGTGAGTAGGGCCTTTTAATGAGGTTACTGTAGTTAAGGTGCAGCCCAGTTGGGTCAGGTATATTTTAATCCTATTACCAGACACCTAATGGGGAAGACCACAGAGCAAGAAAGCCACAGAAGCAAGAAGCTGAAAGTCAAGGGGACCTGGGAGAGAAAGAAGATGTGGCCATGTGCATAGCCACTTGACAGAGAAACAAAGGGCCAAGGATTGTAGGCAGCCAGTCGTCAGGAAGAACCATCATCTTACACCTCAATTTTGGACTTCTAGACTCAAACAGCGAACGAATAAATTCCCATTGTTTAGGCCAATCGATATGCATGGTATTTGTTTTGGCAGCCAGAAAATTGACATACCACCCCTGGATGAGGATACCTGTCTTTTGTCAACAAATCATCCTTTTTACTCAGCCCTGATTTATACCTAACACCAAAATTGAAATCACCTAAAACCATATCTCAATTTTTGCCTCCTTGAATCTGGTGATGGGAAGATATTATTAGTCCTGCGTAAAATCATCCCATATAGGAGTATCTGTCAGCATACAAATCTCATTTTCTAAACATTTACTCTATATACCTAAAAATCTTTCCTGCAGTTAGTTTATTCTTTAACTGAAACCTGCTATAATGAATATGCTTGTGCACCAGCAGAATGATTTAAGTTGGGCAGGACTCAAGGAGAAAATGTAGAATGTGCTACAATTTTTCTGTTCTCCTAATAGGATTAAAGCCCTTATTCTTGCATTGTTCAATGCATTTGCATTATTGCTATCAGCTATATCATTGATTTCCTGAGAGTTTAGCCTTCCTCAAGTTTTCCAGTGGTTGCTTTTGTGAGGTGCTTGTGGCACTGCTAATCTGGGGTCTAAATTAGATAGCAAGTGTTAATTTTATTTGAAGTCAGAGGGATGGTTACTTAACATTTGAAATACTCTAATCAGGCATACACCCACCACAAGTAGTTAGCATTTGAAAGACTAATCAGGAGTGCATCCTCCAGAAGCACCTGCTACTAACACTCTCTGGGTTTTTCATCATTATTAGTGGGTGTCCTAATGATAACAAAAGAGATGTTTGAAATGGTTTTTCATTGGTGAAATGAGTATTTAAGATATATGAAGTGGCTAGAAATATTGCATAGGCACCTCTGACTTACATAAAGAGAGACTAAGTATCCAGTGAGCCAAGAAACCTAGACTGGTTGTGCTCAACCGGGAGCAATTTTGTCCTTCACCCTATTCCTCTAGGAGTGTGTGGCAACATCTGGGTAAATTTTTGTTATCATAACTGGATGGAGGGGCTGTTACTGGAATCTAGTAGGTAGATGCTAGGGACACTGCTGAGTATCCTACAGTGCACAGGAGGCATCTCTGTCCCCCACAACAAATAATTTTCTAGCCCCCAATATTGGTAAGGCTAAGGCTGAAAAACCCTGGCCTACATGCTTCAGGTTGGTGCCCTGGGTTTAAGACTCTATTTGGTTCCATGTGTGGCCCTTATGTGCGAATTTTGTCACCTGCTTCTGACTAGAGAGCTGATTCCTGCTGCTAGAATATTTCTGCAATAACCTCAAGTGAACCTTTCGTGGAAGGTGCTGGTTAGAGTCCTAAGAAGCCTGAGAACTAGGGCGCGGCTGCTTTTGTGCATGCTTGTTTGAATGTATTTGCATGATTCAGTCTGAGAATTACTCTTATTGTAACAGAACACCTGGTAGATGAAAAGATTTTGAGAGCAAAGACCGATGGCCCTCATCTACCTCTCATTGTTAGAGATTATTTACATTTATTAAAATAACCTAATAATTGCGAAGGACTAATTTTGCTTAAGTCTGTTTCCAAAAGGCAAGGTAAACTTTCTATCACACTGGCAGTCCAGTATCTTCAGGAGCTGTTGGTGTGCTTAAATATTTGCACATACCCTCCCTAGATTATACTGAGCACTCTCCAAGTATTAGGCACTGCAGTCAGTCCTCCCTCCATGTGCTTCTAATTCACTTCCACAAACTACCATTATAGTATTTTTTTTTTTTTTTTTTTTTTTTTTTTGCATGGGCAGGCGCTGGGAAACGAACCCGTGTCTCTGGCATGGCAGGTGTCATGGTCAGCTTCATGTGTCAACTTGGCCAAGTGGTGGTACCTGTTTGGTCGGGCAAGTGCTAGCCTGTCTGCAATGAGGACATTTCATAGGATTAGATCATAAGCACATCAGCTGCATCCACAGCTGATTCCATTTGTAATCAGCCAAGGGGCATGTCTTCTGCAATGAGTGATGCTCAATCTAATCCCTGGAAGCCTTTTAAGGAGGATTCAGAAGAGACAGGCCTCTCTCTTCCTGCTTTGGCCGGCAAGCCTCTCCTGTGGAGTTTGTCCAGACCCTCCGTCAGAATTGTCGGCTTCACAGCCTGCCCTGCAGGTTTTGGACTCTGCGTTCCCATGGTCACGTGAGATACTTTCATAAATTTTATATTTGTGAGTGTTCCCTGTTGATTCTGTTTCTCTAGAGAACCCTAACTAATACAGCAGGTGAGAGTTCTGTCACTGAGCCACCATTGCATGCCCCATTATGGTATTTTTAAGACCACATCATGTTTATGCTCACTTCTATCTCCCTTGCTAGGTTGTGAGCTTTTGAAGCCTATCTCCAGTGCTCACCAGAGAACATAAAACACAGGGAGATGAATGAAAACATTGTTACCATCACTTATTCTTGTATCCAAAAAGGGCACATAATTTGTATTTCTACATATTATTTAATATTCCCAAGATAAAGTTGAGTTCTAGTTGTAAAAATTCCAAATGGAGAGAGCAAATAGTCAATAACATGATCAGGGTGTCCACTTGAGGAAGCCTGGCTGATTATTGTCCAAAAGGACTCACAGTGACATATATTATCTTGGTAAGTATGCAGTCCTAAGTCTTGTATAGTCCCTCTGAGAGTGGATCCATTAACCACTAGTGTGATGGACTTCCATTGACCAGGCTCATGAGACTGGTGTATGGAATATGAATATTAACATACCAGTATTCGTGTTGGCTTGATAAGAATATTCTTTTATAACAAATATTTTTTATAAAATATTGCACCATCATGCACTATACAGTCCATCCAAAATATACAATCAAGGTTCATAATATCATCACAGATCAGAATATTCTTGACCTGGTGGCACACACCTCTGGAATCAGAGTCAAAACAGAGAGCTTTAGATGCAAGTTGCTTTTGTCAGATGTTCCATTAACCCTGACCAGTGAGGAGGGCCTTTTTCATTGATTCCAGTACTCTAACTGAAATTGGCTAAGACACATCCTTCCCTGGATGAAACTTGAATTGCACTCTCAGATTTCACTCCTTCAATTTTCATTTTTCATGACTGACACCTCTGCTTTTCATATTTTCCACTAATTTATGATGGACATATTCTTCCCGTAAGGATATTATTTTGTTCATTCAGATTGAATTTGATCTTTTTGGCTAGGGATCTCGGTATTTATACATTATTCATTGAATGCAAAGCTCAGTGGAGGATGTTACACGGTAGCTCCTGTGTGTTACAACATTAACTGTCTTTCCTTCCTTCCTATCTTTTCTCTTCTCCTTACCTTCCTTCCTCCCTTCTTCCCTTCCCCCACTCTCCCTCCCTCCCTTTCTTTCTTTTTCTTTGTCTTTCAAAATTGAGCTCTGCCAAATTAAAACATTTTAACTTAATATAACTGTGACAAAAGCTCATTAAACTACTATTTTAAATTACTACTCAACTCGTTGAAGATCAATGAAAATTCAAATGCAATTAGGAATAAAGAATTGAATTCCAAGCCTCCTGTGATAGGTTTTATAATCTTAATGAGACATTCAGATATGTCCTTTTAGATAGGATGAGCTACTTTTTAAATGCTAGACAGGAAATAATGTAAGCCCTTTTTTGTGGCACCTCGGAGGCGGTTGGCTGCCTCAGGGTGAAGTTGAGTGTCTCCTTCTCAGCCACTGGCTGCCAGAAACTCATTGAAGTGGACGATGAACACAAAGTTCATTCCTTTTATGGGAAGCAAAAGGCCACAGGAGTTGCTCCTGACGCTCTGGGTGAAGGGTGGCAGGGTTATGTTGTCTGAATCAGGGGTGGACATGACAAACAAGGTTTCCCCAAGAAGCAAGGTGTCTTGACCCATGGCCCTGCCCGCCTTTTCTGAGCAAGGGGCATTTCTGTTTATAGGCCAAGGAGAACTAGAGAAAGAAAGCATAAATCAGTTCGTAGTTGCATCATGATGTCAATCTGAGTGATCTCAACTTGGTTATTGTAAGAAAGGGGGAAAAGGAGATTCCTGGACTGACTGATGGTATTGTCCCACGTTGCCCAGGGCCCAAAAGAGCCCGCAGGATCTGTGCACTTTTCTGTCTCTCTAAAGGTGACATCTGCCAGTATGTTGTGAGAAAGCCCCTTGTTCTAGTCTGCTAGCTGCCGGAATGCAACAAATCAGAGATGGACTGGCTTTTAATAAAAGGGGATTTATTTTGTTAGTTCTTCAGAGGAAAGGCAGCTAACTTTCATCTGAGGTTCTTTCTTATGTGGGAAGGCTCAGGATGATCTCTGCTGGCCTTCTCTCCAGGCCCCTGGGTTCCAACAACGTTGCCCGGGGTGATTTCTTTCTTCATCTCCAAGGGCCTGGGCTGAGCTGTGAGTGCTGGGATGAGGTATGCTGAGCTGCTTGGGCTGTGCTACCTTGAGATCTCTCATTTAAGCACCAGCCAATTAAGTCAAACGTCATTCATTGCAGCAGGCATGCCTCCTAGCCTACTGCAGATGTAATTAGCAACAGATAAGGTTCACGTACCCTTGGCTCATCTCCACAGCAGCAGAACTAGGCACCTCCACCTGGCCAAGTTGACAACTGAATCTAACTACCACACCCCTGAACAAAGAAGATAAGAAACCCAAGGCCAAAGCACCCAAGATTCAGCGTCATTGTTACTCCATGTGTCCTGTAACCTAAGCATCAGCGTATCACCCTGAAAAATCAGCATACTAAGAAAAATAAGAAAGAGGCCGCAGAATCTGCTAACCTGTTGCCCAAGAGAATCAAAGAGGTCAAAGAAAAATGTGAGGAACAGATTGTTAAGAGACAAGGGCTGCTCTCTTGAGAGTTTCTACCTCTCAGCCTGAGTCTGGTCAAAAATAAGATTTTCTAAGAGTTACAAATAAATGAGATCAGACATCAATGACAATAAAAAAAAGAATGTGATGAAAAGGTCAGTGGTTTTCATTCTTAAGGGCAATACAGTGATATTTAAAAGTATTTCTGAAGAGGAGAAATAGAAGTAAAGGAATTTTAGCCAAAGATTAGGCTCTCCAGCACTTAAAAGGCCTTCTAAGCATTCAGAATTAGAACTGTAAGAGGAAGAATTTATGAGAATTTAAAACTCCAGATTTTTTTTTTATCCCGTAAGAGAAAGGGCAATTGACTAGAATTGTGTTGAAGAAAACCGAGGGTCATAGGTAGGGATTCTTGACCCATTTGCTCCACAGGAGAAGATGGTTTTTTTACAGAACTGGAGGGAAAAGTTCATTTCTGGCCTTATTTTCAGGGCTCTCCTTTCCCCTATTTAATGCTGAAAACAGATGTTTTATGTAGTAAACATATGATAAGGAAGAAAGGAATTTAAAATAATTTACTTGGAAATAGATATATCCTACAAACTACTATCTGAGTAAAGGATATTTAATAGCAAAGCAGCACTACCAATTTTTCATCTCTTAAATTCAGAACTGATTGTATCAAAAACACATTCTGTTAAAACATAGTCACTGCTTGGTAAAAAAACATTTTCCCAATATGTTGAGCATTCATTTGATTTTCTTCTTGTGACTCAGACATTACAGAGTCACAGCAAGTTGTTTTCTGTCTCATGGTAAATGTATTCTTCAGTTTGTGGTATATTGAGCAAACATCACAGGCCTACTTAGTGTTTAATTCACACAAAGACCAAATCATGTGCTTATGTAATGGATGTATCAGGCACTTAATATTTTTTTAATTTAAGTATTCATGGTTTTGAAATCTCCACTTGAGTTCTAGACAAATCTAACAAGATACAATATTAAGTCTAGGAGAGGGGAGGAGGGAAAGTCAGCAGGCTTTATTCAAACCAGATATGCCACTGATTTGCTTTTATGCTGGTTTCATATGAAAATAGCAAGTTAAGTATACATTGCCATATCTTCCTAAAGAAATGCTTTGAGCATTAATTTAATTAGTTAATGCATGGAAGACTTAGCACCTCACATGGTTATAGCCATAGTGGAATACCTTTAGTGTTTAGAGTTATTTGTGTAATGCTGAGAAATGTAGGATAGTTTGTTTTAACTGTAGAGAGAATTCCTCGTTATTCTATGGATAGACCTGGAAGAATGTTAGTTTCTGTCTGATTCTTGTTAAAAGAGTGGAGATAGCTTGGGAAGCGCGCCATGCTGGAGAAGCTCTGGTCTGGCCCAGAAACATCCAAAGAATGACTTAATCATAAGGGCAGTTACCTGAAGCTGCAAAACTCAGGGCTACGGTGCCCAAGAGTCATTGTCCTGAGGAGCAAGATCATATCTCACTACCTTCCCTGGAATAAAGTCAAAAGTCGTTAACATGAAGCATAAGATCGCATGTGATCTGGTCCGTGCTTCCAGTTCTCCATGCCCTGGTAATGCTGACCTGCTTTCTCACCTATGGGTGATTGCCCACTTGTTCTCTTTACCTGGAACACTTCCTTTTTTCACCAAGCTGATTCCCATAAATCTCTCTCTTTTCAACATAAGTGCTTGTTTCTTTGTGAAATCTTGACTTCAAATTGGGTTGCTTTTTATTATGGTTGCCCTTCAAATTGGGTTGCCCTGTTATCATGCTCCTGTAGAGGCTTCCTCTTACCTCCGTTAATGCTTTATATGCCAAATTATAATTGGCAGTTTACTCTTCTACACCTACAACCAGAATGGAGGATAGGAAAGGACAAGTGTGGTATCTTTCTTACTGTTATAGGCCATGTATCTGATAAACACTTATTGAATGGATCAATGTATAAATAAACAAATATCACTGTAAATCAGTGGTTTTCAAGCAGAGATTATCAAATTTTTACCAGAATAGACTGTGGAAGATATGTGGCAGTGTCTGGAGACATTTTTGATTGCCACGATTTGGGAGGGATGGTGCTGCCAGGATCTAGCGGGGAGAGGCTAGGGATGTTGCCACACACAGCACAGCCTCCCATCCCAACACATCACTAATGCTGAGTTTGGGAAATCCTGGTGTAAACGATGCCGTGCTTAGTGTAATATCTAATGTGAAGGTGTTCTCAGAAAAAATTAGGGAAGTAAATGGGCAGTGACAATAAATAACTGGGAGGCTTGGAAGCAGTTAAGTATGAGGTTCAAGGAGAGCAGTTCAGAACCAAGGTTATGGAGAGGACGTGGAGACCAAATTTCCCTTTGTGTGCCGTATGTGGTGGGCTGAGTGAAGTAGTTCTAAAGGTTCAGGCTTGGGTACGCTCACCAATATATTTATGGTTCTTCTCTTAACCCTTTCAGTTACTGCTTTTTTATGTTGGCTTAACTTTGTCCTATTGCCCATAAAATATTTTGTCCCTCAATGTTGACATTTTAAAAAATATTCTTTTTGATCATTATAGATTGTATATTGGAGAGGAACACTGAAGATGAATTCTCTATAATTTGTAGGAAGAAGATTGGGGAGGTATAACCTGAAGTTCTTCTAATACAGAAAAGGAGAAAAATTCAGTCTTTCTGGCTAGTCTTCTTAGAAACAGGGATTCATTATTTCATCTCATCCATATATATGTTATCTTTCTTTGAACGCATTTTGTCCAGGTTCAGCACAGTGAGACCACCTCCCCCCTATATATACATCTGAAATGCATAAAAATCTAAACTAGTCTTTAAAAAATCAAACTCATTGTAAAAAATGGCATCCAATTAGTAAAGAAGCAATTGGGATTATTAACTAAGGACAGATGATATTTAACTGGTTTTGTAATTTATGGTCTATGTTTCTGATTAATCATCAGATTTGTTGTATCTATGGAAACAAAGAGAAAAATTACTTCTGCCTTCAACAAATGTACAAAGATGAAAAACATTTTGCTTCTCGGAATAACCAGCATAGATGTTGCCCTCCCTGTTAACCTTGCGTTATTATCTATTTCACCAGGAAAAAAGCAAAGTCATGTGGGTAGAAATCAGAAGATGTACGATTAAGAAATGGATTAAAATTGCCTTAAAGAATGTTGTATAATATCAAATATTTGGGCGTTCTGAATTCCTTTCTGAATCAGGAAACAAAAAATGCTGAAACCTAAATGGTTTCTAGATCAAGTCTGTGACTTGACTCACAAATATGATCACTTTCTGTACAGTTTTTAATGCAAATTTTATTAGAAAATTCTCTAAGATTCAGTGCATGGAAGAATAATAATTATCCAAGCAAGGAGGCCCCCAAATACATTTCATAAATGTAACATGCCATTAATTTTTAAATGATATGAAATAGCTCTTGTTGATATTAGGAATCTGATTTTCGTGAGCATGTGTAGCTTGCTGAAATTTCCTGTAAGATACCAGTTCTTTCTGGGTTTGATTCTCACCAAATAGTAAAACTAAATAAGATTTGTGTGAGGGTTAGGGCAGAAATGCAATTCTGTCATTTCATATACACCTCTTCTCTCTATCAAGGTTAAAACATTGCTTGGTTCTTCTATTTAGGTATTAGAAGTTTCAAAGTCTATTTTATATGTTTTTCAAAAGAAAAAATAAAAGAAATAGAAGAACTCTTCTATTTGTTCATACCAGGCTTTTGCTTTGTTTTGTGTGTTTTTGTTTTTTTGTGGCACCAACTCGAGCAGTAAGCTTTTCTCATGTCACCTTCAGAGTATACTGAATTTCTTGTTTGTGCGGTTAATAATTGGGCTTGATTCTCTTTTTGTGCTCAAGATAGTTTGAAGCACTTGCTCCCCTGGGTGAAGAGAGAGGAGCGCTTCCCTCTGCTAAAGCCAATTACCTGGTGCAGCCAGGCAGGCACCCCAACTGGGCTTCCTGATTAGACACGAGCAACAATTCCAAGTGTTGACAGGATCCTAGCAAGAGAATCCCATCGCTGTAGGAGGGCAGGGTTCACTCTAGGGAAGTCTCTGACTCTGCCCTTTTAGGTGATGAACACTGCACAGCTGCCCAAGACAATGGTGGCCTGATAAGGTGTGAAAGCCACCATTTGCCATACATACTCATATTATTTCACGTAAACCTGACAACTCTCTGGCCAAACAAGTGTTATTTTAAAGATCCATATCTGTATCTATATTTATAGCAAGTATTCATTTTAAAGCTAAGACTGAATTAAGAAATTTGCCTAAAATCACGTAGATCATCAATGGTGGAGCCACAATTCACACTGAAGTCTCTCCAACTGCAACACTGCTGTGTTGTTTCTGCAACTCCTGCAGCTACCTGCAAGGTTTCTAGAGCTTCATTTTCTACCTTTTAGAAAGCACCATTGATCAGCTTTCTAAGTCCAATCACATGATGTCTGTGTTCTCTAATCAGGAACTCAGAGTTGAATGATTTAATTATGTTCTGGGATCTCTTCATTGAGATCTTGATCCAATTCTGTTGTTAAGTTTGAATTCTCAACTTCTGTGTGGATAACTAATCACAATAAGCTTACCTCATACAGTTTGTGGTCGGGACAGTCTGAGGGGAGCCTGCTGCCTTTCCCGGGGACCCACAAATATATTCTGTGCTCAGGACCAGGTGTGTTAGCCTGGTGAGATCAAACACAATCCCCTAATAAGGGAATTGCGGTCACATTCCTTCCCCTATTGTCCTGAGCATATGTAGACATTCACTGGAGACAGTCTGGCTCTAGTGGCTTGTTTTATGACAGCCAGTTCATACCCCATGGTGTATCTGTCCCTGGAAAGGAGGGAGAAGGCTTCTTCCACTAACATGTACAAACACAAGAGAGGGTTTGCTTCTCATAGAACATCTCCTTTGTCGGCCACTGATTGAGATGCACTGGCTGTGGGGAACCAATGCCCACTACTGAAGCTGACCTTGCCCTGCCTCTTCTGTGAATGAAATGTCTTTCTGTCAGAGCCTATGTGAGATGTGCTGTTGCTGGCTACTCCACACCTGTATTGGAGTGGTTTGGCATCTCTTTAGATGTCTTGCTTTCTGACTGACATGGCTGTTCTGTGGAATATTTAATAGGTGATTTTAAATATCTGTCATGAATTATTGCTCAATGAAGGCAAAGATCCATCATTAATTTGGAACATAGTACAGGCAGGAACACATGACTGGTCTTTTGGTGCGATTAATAATAGGGCTTTGAATGAAGTGGAGAATTATCTTTATATTTGTAATATATTATTATGCTTCATATATTTTATGCTGGTCTTAACTGCCTTCCAAAGAGCTATGGACTCTGAATAATCATATTACCCTTTTGTCTGCATATGAAGGAAAAAATAAACCTAAACGTTTCAGATAAATACTCAACCAGATCTCTATGATATCTTTATGATAATTCAATCAATCTTGTCAGTTGCATATATTATTTTGATAATTTCCTCAATTATTGAATTTCCTTTGACCTTAGAGAATTTGCTGTTCTCCCTTAATTCTTATTAAACGTGCAGCAGTTGAATCATATCATGTCAGCTGTTGAAAGAGGAACAGCCTCCTTTATTAAAAACAAATCCAGACCCTCCATGGATTTTGTCCCTGGAAGCAGATCCTTTTGGATAAAGAGAGCAGATGAACAAGCAGCTGCTTCTTTGTTCTCCTGATTCTACCTTCCACATCTAGTGGTTCTCACGTTCAAATCACTCCCACTGTCGTGGGGCCATTCCCCAGGGCTTTTCTGCGTTCTTTTAAAGCTTTGTTTCAAGCACAAAAAAGAATGATGTCATTCTCTTTACTACAATTATTACAGCCTGGAATTTTCAGTTATTAACCAAACACAAAACCCTGTCAACAAGGATTCTAGCCCAGAAAAATGTGTGAAGCATAAAAACAATCTGGTTACATAGAGTAGGTTTCTGAAGCTACTGTGACCAACTTGCCTTCCAAATCTTAAAGGTGCTGTTCCCTAGTGTAATAGTGTCTCTCCCAACTAGGTCTCATACCTCTGAGCTCAGCTCAAGCTCTTCCACTTGCTCTCTGTGAAGCAGTACCTAACCCTGCCGGGGCACTCTCTTTCCTAAAGACATCGCCGCTTTAGTATCTTTGCACAAGCTGTTTCCCTGGCCAGGAATGGCATCCTCCCATCTCTTTTGTCCATATATCCTTACTCATTCTTCAGAGCCCACTCATTTGTCACTTCTTGTGTTCCAGACTCCCACAAAATTAATGACTTTCCTGTTTATGTAGTGTTTTTAATATTGCTTTAAAATTTCACTTATGCCGAATTATTATTTGGCCGTGTATCTGTCCCCCTATTAGACCTGAGTCCCTTGGTGGCAGGGGCTGTCTTAAGGACCACCTGAAGCACATAGCAGGTACTTGATGGCTTTCTGAAAATGACAGTCTTATGTCCATTTGGAGATGATGTCACATCCTCACCCTACCTGGTACAACTTTGAAGATTTTTGCGCAGTTCCTTGCTTTATAATTCCAAGTCTTGGAACTGTCTAATTGGACATTTTCATCCTTGCTGGGTTTGCATTTAAGATCAGGAAAGCCTACAAACTTGAATCTTGGTGTAGGGCTCTTAGAGTGGCGTGGAGCAGACAGGTAATTTGCTTTATTTTAGTATTATACTAAGCTGCTTAAATTTCTATTACATAAAAAACTGAATGTAATTAACAGCACTGAAATTAGGTTGAATTAGGTTGAAAGGGGAAATATTAGGTTGTATGTTTAAAAAGAGGCTTTTTGTCTACTTTGGTACATAATTCAATATTTTCTTACTATCATTTTTAGTTTTACTCAGGGCAGTTAGAAAACTGGCTCTAGTACTGCATTTGGAAAAGGCATAGAATTTCTATTTTCCTAGTCTCTCACATCAGATAACAAAACTTCCATCCTGCCTCCTCAGGTAATGTAAAAGGGAGTGCTGCTTGGTAAGTGCCCTGGGCTGGCTTCAGGAGACTGAATTCCAGTCCTGGCTCAGTCTGAAGCTAGTGCTGTAACCCATGGCCCTGTTGTTTCACTGCCCTGGGCCTATATTTCCTCATATGCTTCCTTCCAGATAAGGCATTCCAGGTTTCTCAAAAGTACAGCTTTTCTTCCTGGGTATTCTATATTGAGTTGTTTCTTATTTCTTGACTTGGTATTTTTTAGATTGCTGATTAATGTGAGATATATAGAGGATATTTAAAAACAGATGTAATAGATTAATTTGATTCCTGAGATGGATGCAGGACTATCAGTTATTTTGAATAAAAAAAAGGTTTACTGGAGGTATCCACACAAAGTTCTTGTAGGAAAGCCTTTTTTTTGCATGGGCAGGCACCGGGAATCGAACCTGGGCCTCTGGCATGGTAGGTGAGAACTCTGCCACTGAGCCACCAAGACCTACCCTGCAGAAAGGCTCGTAAGTTGCAGAACATGTTTGTTTAGTTAATGCTGTACATCTTTTGAATGCTCAGACCCTTTAGCATACTGACTGAGTCTGCATTGCCTTTCCTTGGGAAGAGAGAGTCTACATGAAACCACTGTCCTTATTTGAGTGTATTTCATAAGAATTAAGCCTATGAGTATACCTCATGATCCTATTTTTCCTTTACCAGGTCTTTCTGGGGGAGGAGAGGATGGTCCTAGCTACTTAGTCAGCTAAGAACACCTACACTCAGGCTTTCAATTTTTCTTTGCTGTAATTAAAATCAACCAGGAGCATATTTTAAATGACTGTATTTTTTTCTAGTCATTTGATTAATTGTCCTAAGACTGTTGAAAGAAATTCTGACTGCATGTGTGGTTCAACAGACATAGTTATCTTATTGGCCATTGTATGGTATTCTGAGCAACTCCAAAAGCAGTAAGAGAAATAAGATACTTCAGACTGGGAGCAAAAGATTGACAAAATGTGGAGAAGATGTACATAAATTTTACAATTGGTGATCATTTTTGCAAGGCATATACTTAACGTGGAACAATGGAGAAAAAAGACAAGTTACATATTCCCTGAATAAATTAAAAGAAATGATAAATAGTGAACTAGTACAAGACTAAGGTGTTTGTTGGGCAATGTCAGGCAAAGAATATGGATAAAGACTTAAGAAGTGCATATTTGTTAATGATCTCTTGGCTTTTAGCAACTCTCTTTTACTAAAAACCTTATACAATATTTCTGGTAGTTATACTACACAGTACATTGATTACAAGTTGGTTTGAGAGGACAGTCTTCCATTTAGGCTATAGAAAAATATTTTTTTGAACATTGAGGGCAGAGTTCAGTAGCCTCTGAATGATGAATCTTGCCTTGATGTTGTGATAGGGAAAAAGAATTCTTTATATTCTTCTGTCATTTATGAGAAATAAAACTTTATATCAAGTTTAAAATTAGAAGCTCCTAAACATATTAGGTAAATATTTTAGGTCTGACCTGGTGAAGTATTATATCCATAATAAAAGTACAATGGTGTACTTTGGGATGTTGTGAATTCCTTATAATATGAAGAATTTAGGAAATTCAAATGATTGATTTGATTGATTTTGTTAGCAATCAAAGAAGTAGTTACTCTTTTTTTTGGGGGGGGGTGCATGGTCAAGGAATTGAACCCGGATCTCCTGCATCAAAGAAGTAGTTATAAAGTTTGTTTTGCAATACTGTTCACCTTGGGTGACTGGAAATAGGGATTGGATAATTATCTGTGTCCAAAGAATTCAGACTGCTTATGATTAGCCTTTAATGAGATACTGTGCTAATGGCATGATTGGGGACCGGGTTTGCTGGGCACGCTCCCATTACTTGCTCCTCATGGATCAATGCCTTCATTGAATTTTTATTCTAGTCCTAGAGTCATCAACCTCTTATTCAAATCGTACCAGTTTACACCAAATTTTAAAAATAAGTTACATGAAAATAATTTAGATTTTAAAGTCTCATTTATTTTTTTTGAACATATCCTGTACTTGTTTCCAGGTACGAAGCAAAATGTTTATCCCCTCCTCTTGAATTTGGTCTCCTTTTAGACTTATGCCAACAATGATGGACAAGGTAGCTATATAAACTGACAGCCCTTGGCTGATCTCCCCACTACACCTCTTGGGAGAGAACTAAAAAATGTTTACAATCCTTTGCCAAAAAGAATCTTCATTAGTTACCCTGCTTGCTAATTTTTAGAAGTTCATCACCCTGTTTATCTTTGTGCTCCTTGAGGGCAGTAGCTGAATCCTACAGCAGAGTGCCTAACATAACATTTCTTGCTTACCTATTTTGTGCCTGGTACCATCTAAAGGCATTATCACCTGAGAAGGCACATGCCTACTGAGAGGCTAAGTAATGAGTCAAATATTCCAAACTGAGTGGAAGACAGGATTTGAGTAGGCAATCTGACTTCAGGATGCGGGCACCTAAACTTCCTATACAGGTGCCCATCCAAAAACTACTTGTTCAATTCATGGTAGAATGTTTATTTGGTGGTATATTGGACTCATAACTGTCCTCTTATGCTCAATAAAGATAGAATTAACTGTTCCTGATCTTTCAAAACTGTTTTTAGATTATTTATTTTACTCAAAAGTGAGAACAATTTTTTTTTTCTTTTGTGTGAATGGAAGTGCCTTTCAGAGAGACAAACAAATCCATCTATTTCTACTTCAACTGGGCATCTTCTCCTAAGGAACTCATCAAAACCTTCATTGGAGTTCCTAACTTGTGACCTGCTCTGCAGAAATCCCCAGGGTCACGTGAGCCAATCCCTATAATAAATCTCATAATCATGTACATATATGTATGTATTTTCTGTCAGTTCTGTTTTCCTGACTAATACAATAGTAGAACTCTGACTAATACAATAGACTTTCTGTTTAGAAATCAGAGCTAATACTGCCTTTTTGATATGTTAGAAGCTTTTAAGTATCATTTGTAATATTTTAGTTACCCACGATATGCAAGTGATGAAATTTGTAAGATACAAGTGATGAGATTTATAAACTTTATAAATACGTAGGTTTTAAAGAACAAGGGCCCATACGTTTGCTTTCTGCTTTCTTCCAAAGAATGAAAGGGGAATATAGAAGAAAATAGGTCCAGGTTATGCTCTGATAAAGGAATGCCATGATTTAGGTTGGTTTTGTCCTTGCCTTGTTCTACGACAAAGCTCATGGGTCATAACATAGCAAAAAACTCCAACCAACCAATCAAACAAAAAATAACCAAAAAATAACCTTTAACTTTTTTTTTTATGGTCCCTGTGCCTAGATACTTTTTATTTTAACTAAATTCCTCCTCTCTCTTATCACCTGGAAAGGGAATGCATTCCACTCTTTTTTAGCAATTCTATGAACTGTTTGAGTACAATTTTAAAGACTCTCCCACACAGTGGACCTGCTGCCACATTTAAACATTCCCTCCTTATCATAATGTTTGACCCCGTCAACTCTTTTCTTGGTTATTTCAAGAAGTGATGGTCTGCTAGAAGTCTTGTGTGACTATTTATTTTTCCCTGATTCTAAGTAATCTGCATGTCAAAGAAGATTATATATAAGACATTTTGCTGTCCAAATGCTAACTTCTGCAGGAAAAAGTTTCTCTGAATCAATTTAATCAGACTCTTTGTTAGCAAAATCAACAGATTAGCACATTCAAGAAAGATGAGACAGAAAGGTTATTCTAATAAAATATTACTTAATTTGGTAGTAATATAAATGTTTAAATCAATGCTACAGAATGATTTTGGAGAACGATGTCAGACAGAATTGAATTTTATACTCTACTTCACCAGTCTTAGTGGTGGTGTGGACTTGGCCAAGTTAACTATATTCTCTGAACTTTAGCTTCTTCATGTATATAACCGGGCTACAATATCAATCTCTTTTTTCAGAGTTAATGTGAAAATAAACCAGGTAATTTATATATAGAATCCACTGTGGTTCCTAGCATATAGTAAGTGATCAATAAATGCCATTATTACTAACAATGGTGTTAATATTCAATCTCCCTACTTTCTCTGACCCGTTAGATCTTTAATTTTCTTTTAAACTTTTAATTATGCAATTTTCAAGCATACAGAAAAGGGGAAATAATGCAATAAACACCTGCATATCCTTAATCAAGATTCAGAAAAGTTAACATTTTTCCATATTTGATATATACACATATATACATACAGAATTATTGGAATTTATATACTATACAAAATAAGGTTTGCTGAATCATTTAAAATAAGTTGTAGACATCACACTTTACCTACATAATCTAGCATGTGTTTCTTAAGAATAAGAACAATCTTCTACATTATCCTGATAGCATTATAATAACGAGGAAAATTAGTAACTATTTCCTAATATCATTTATTACTAATTCAGGTACACATATTTCCAGTTGTCTCCAATATGTCTGATGAATTTTTCAAACTAGGATCTATCTAAGGTTTATGTATTGCATTTGATGGTTGTCTCTTTAAGCACTATTCTAGTTTATCCCAGCTCTCTATTTTTTTTTTTTTTTTTTGCCCCATGACATTGACTTTTTGAAGAGACCAGTCTAGATGTCCTGAAGATTGTCCCACATTCTGGAGTCAAAAAAAAATTCTCTATGGCACGATTCAGCTCATTGGTCTACCTCCTCTGTTTTTGTAAAGCTGAAGTTGGGTCTAATGCCTTAATAAGACTCAGTTGAAACATTTTTGGCAAGATCACCTCACCACTGATGTTTTCATATTAGGTCCCAAGAAGTCACATAAAGACAGGTTGTCCTCCCACAAGTTTGCTAAGATAGACCACCTGTTTAAGAGAGGGTCAATCACAGTATTCCTGCTTCCTTAAGAATGTAAAGTAATTGCCAAACCATCGGTGGCATAACATGTGGGACAGGGCCTATTCCCACCAGCCGTATACTAAATGGCTTCAGCATTCTTTGATCTTTGATTAGATCGCTATTTAAATATGGATTTCAAAATGGTGGTGATTTCAAATTGCCCCTAAAAAAGGCATGCTAGATGTTGAATTGTTTCCTTTCAATTATTAGTTTTCAGAGTAAAGAATGAGTATAATTGTCTCTTCCAATGGTGACAAATGAGATTTGTTTGTCTTTCACTTTTAAAATGCTATGATCTAAAATGCTACGATCTATATAATTTTTTAGCAATAGATGAAAAAAAAATAACAAAGTAAATAACTTCTTAGCAAATCCAGGACTGATGTGGAACTATATAGTAATTTTTGCCATACTTTTCTAAATTGGTTTATATGACTATGATTTAATTTAAATTCTGAACCATGAGGGGGGAAGGCAGACTGTTTAACCAAAATGGGGGGGGCCCTTCTCTTGTCTTCTTTCTTTACTAGGTTCTTTCCAGAGTTACATCACCAACATATTCCTCTTGGCTGCCAGAAGAGGAGAGATCATTTCATGGCACCTCTCCCTCCTCCTTCTCTAGGAAATGCTCTTCTTTTTCTTTTCTTCTACCTCATCTGTGTGTGCAAAAAGGCTCTTTATAAGCACCAGGGATATATTTGTGGGAAGACATTCTGCTAGCTTCCATTCTGTCAATTACAAAAAATTATTGCATAGTTGTTGAAGTTAGGCATGCTGCCAGTTCCTGTGCCACCATCTCTGCTTTTCAGGAGCTTGTGGTTCAGTTTGAAGCAACTTTTCTGAGAGTGGTCAGCTGGTACTTCAGATATAAGAGAAAAAAACTATGGATAATCATGGGGTCATTATAAAGATGTCTTTGCTATACAGTCTTTGTTAGAAATGAACATAAAAGATCAATATTAAAAAGCATGTTTTCTGGATAATGAGTCAAGTCATGATTGAGCTGCTGCAAGGTTGTAGATTTAGAATTAGCTGGCGTAGTAAGTCATAATCCCTTTCCCAATATCCTGCTACTTCATTAGAGATCTGAAGTAGCTCAAGCTTTGTTGTCATTCTCAGAAATCAGGTATACTGGAATTTAGAACATTATCCATGATTCACATGAGTTTTTATAGAACATTATTGCATAATTTTCTGTTATAGTTTGCCTGCTGTATTCCTCTAATGTAACAGAAAAGTACTCATTATTTTTGATCTAAGAATAAGCAGTTCTTGCATTTGAGTGAGATTTTCATTTTAGCAATAACATAGAAAATAGAAATTATTTCCCTTATAAATTGGGACATTTGTCTTTACAGGTCTATACTCACTTTTAGATAAAGGAATGAAAATAATATGAGGCTAAATGAACCCCCCAAATCTCAGGGTCTGTGGATGACCATTTTATGCCAGTTTTTTTCTTGAAATTCTCTTGCCTGGTCATACCGTTTCAACTATGATTTAATTTGCAGAATAATACTGAGCATATTTGCATTTTCTTTTCCATTATCTTCCTCTTAATGATACTTCAATGATCCAAAGAAAGTAGCTGAAAAACTAAAATTTTGAATTACAAAGTAAAACCTTCAGCTTTGTCCACAGTAATAGCTCAATAGCTCTTGCCATTCTCTTCACAATCAGGAAGCACTGAATGAATACCCTGTGAGAAGCCATTGAAATAAAACCTTTGTCAGCTGTCTCAATTCTCATAAAATTATTTCAACATTACCATATCCTTCAAATAAATTAGAAAATATTTTTAAAGCAGTGCCATGTGTCAGCGAGTGTTCTAAGCACTTTACTAATAATGCCCTTAAAATGCTTATGTCAACTCAATGAGATAGTGCTATTATAACTCCCATTTTATAGATGGAGATTAAATAGGTTAAGGATCTTAGCCAATGTTGTATAGCTAGTAAGTGGCAGAGCCTGTGCTCTTGTCTCTATTCTGTGCCATTTTACCACACAGATTCACACGTCAATATATAGATATATAAACCCTTAAACTCTCCACTGTCTAGTTTAGCACAGAATTCAGATAAAGAGAGTGTTAGTTATTTAGTGATTGTTTGAATGATATGCATTGGTCTAATTGTTTTAGATTTTATTCTTCTCCTATTTCAGACTAAGAAAATGACCTTCTTAAGACCTGACCCTCTATGGAATAGCCTTCATCACTGTGTTTGAGGACATGACCTTTATTGACTGATGCTACAAGAAACAGCCTCATACAGTGTGTCTGGGGTGGGGATGCTACTGAGGATATTGTCTACTATATTACTTAGTCCCCCACCATGAGTTCCTAAATGAGAAATTTCTTTTAAAACTAAGTAACACACACACACACACACACACAAAACAACTAAGTGACAGGAAGGGGTTTGCTTCTACTGATTAAATTGTTTTTCCTTTTCAGCAGTATTTACAACCGGCCATATTTTTCTTTTTGCTTTGGCTATCAGGGACAAAATGTATAGTTCAGTCAAATATGTAGGTCAGTATTAAAATTTTAAGAAGTATGCCCTTACGGTCTACATTATTATTTTTTATACTCTCTACGTCCCTCCTCTTTATGTATTGGCTTCCAATTCTGGTTTACATTTTCCCTGTTCCTGATTTTTATTAGCATATTGTCATCTCTTTTTTGGACATTTTATATATAAGTTACCTTAAACATCTCGTGCGATAAGGTAGATGACAGACACAATCTCATGCCTGCAAGCCCCGGGGATGTAAACTGAAAAGCATAGTCTCTGTTCGTAGGAAGCTTAGCCATAGTTGAGCAGCACTTAGACACAGAGAGAAATTAACAATCAAATTTAACACACGGTGAGTTCTGAATAAGTGGTATAGATTAAAAAAAAAACCCACTATATGAGTTTTGAGTGAATCCTGGCAGAGGTGCAGAAAAAAACTTAGGAGGAAATGGAATGTACGTTGGCCACTAAAAATGTCTGAAAATTCAATGAGTAGCGTGGGAAAGGAAAGTTTCCTGAACTGAGATAGAGAAATAGGAATGTGTCTTCTTCAAACAACAATGGATATAAAAATATGGCAGATTTTTCCTTTTTTTAGTGATCTTATTATTTTTTAATAATAAAAGAGAAATGCTTATAATTAAGGAGATACTAGTTTTCTGTCCTCTTAAAGGTACCTTTATGTAACCAGCCCTTAACAGTTAAGATGATGGCAGTGGAGGAGATTAAGTACAGCACACGATAGTGTTTCTGGATATTTACTTATAGCTTGCTATCTCCCCAAATCATTTTATTTTATTCTTCTTGCTCAAGGAGCAAGAAGGAATTTCAGTATCTTATCCCTTGTTATACTTACTTATGTTTTATTTTGAAAGGCCAGAGTATTATAAAAACAAACACACACCATCAGAACAAATTGTGGGTTAATTCAGGTTTAAACTCTGTTTTATAGAGAGACCCAAACTTAGGAACATTGAAACCCAGTAATACTGGCCTAATAGCATTTCAAAAAAATCTCAAGACACTCTTAGGAAACACAAATTCCATTTTTTTAAATATCAAAAGAAAACTAGAACAATTCAAAATACCAAATGCTGCATTTAGTTAGTATTTGTAACCATCCTCCACTAAATGCTGCTTTTAAAAGTCCTTCAAGTAGTTTAGCTGACGTCTTCTCAAAGTCAGAAGGAACCCAGAACTGTTGTATTGTCCTGTGAATGTGTGGTTTTCATTTGTCTTGCATTCATTTACTCAATTGTTCAGTACACGTTCAGGCGCCAATCATAGGCAAGTTATATCATTTGGAAGCAGTATCTTATTCTTCTGATTTTTTGTGTGTAATAGCACTATTGAGATATTCTCCTACCATACAACTCACCAATTTTAAGTGTTTAATTCAATATTTTTCGTATATTCACAGAGTTGTACATTTCTATCACCTCAAGTTACCTTTTGATTCTTTTAAATTTGTTTTTTCTTGTGAAATATACATATAAAAAAACCAATAAATTTCAAAGTACATTGTAACAAGTAGTTATGGAACAGATTTAGTTTGGTATGGGTTACAATTCCACAATTTTATTTTACTTCTAGCTGCTCCAAGATACAGGAGACTAAAAAAAATATTGATATAATGATTCAGCAATCATACTCATTTGTTAAATCCTATCTTCTCTGTTATAACTCCTCCTTCTCCTCTGATCATTCTCCCAATCTTTAGGTGTATTTGGACTCTGCCCATTCTAAATTTTTCATGTTGGAAAGGGCCGTTGGGTTTCAGGACTTATCTGGCATAGGAACCCATCTGGAGGTTGTAGGTTTCTGGAAAGTAATTATAGTGCATGGAATTTTGTAGAATCTCAGATAGAGCCCTAAGTGTTATTTAGAGTTGGCAGGAATGGTTTTGGGTTGGAGTGTGGCAAATCATGGTAAGTAGCAATATCTAGTGGGAGCTTGCTTAATAGAATAGCTTAAGCTTGCTCCAGAATAGCCTCTTGACTCCATTTGAACTCTCTCAGCCACCGATTCCTTATTTTGTTACAATTATATTCCCTCATTTGGTTTGGCATTGTTGATGCCACCCTGCCAGGGCCAGGCTCATCCCTAGGATTCATATCCCACATTATTAGGGAGACTTTCACCCCTGCATGTCATGTCCCACATAGGAGAGAGGATAGTGATTTTACTTCCAGAGTTGGGCTTACAGAGAGTGAGAGAGGCCACATCTTAGCAACAAAAGAGGTTCTCTGGAAGTAACTCTCAGGCATAAGTATAGGTAGGCTTAGCTTCTCACTACATAAATAAGCTTCATAAGAGTAAGCCTCAAGATCAAGGTCTTGGCCTACTGACTTGGGAGGCCCTATTGTTTGAGACAGTATGAAGGGTTTCCTTGGTGGTAAAGCTTAATAGTTCCATAATTTTTCTCCAATCCCTCAAGGGACTTTGCCAATACTTTTTAATTATCTGCTCAACATGCTGTGGGATATATCCAAACATTACATTAAGCTATACCAAATTACAAGCCCTCATTTCCATTCTGGGCTCCATGTGTTTGGGTTGTTTAAACGAACTATCCACACAGGTTGTGTTAGATTATGTGCTACAGAAAATTTAGGTTTTGGACAAAATAAACCTCTCTTCCTTTGGTCTCATTGGGTAGGTGAAGTTCTAAAATACAGACAATGTCCTCCTTACCTCTTTATTCTGATTTACCTTAGTACTCACACAATTGGCTTCATTCTTATCTCTAATTGAAGCCTGATCTCTTTTTTCAGTTTCTTTAACAGCTATTGTACGTGGCAATGCTGACTTTCAGACCTGCAGAACTCCTACTCTAAGTCTTAGGTGTCTGTCACACATATACCCAAAATTCTAAGAAAATACTAGGTTATGCATGTATAGTCGCAAAATCTACAAATAACATTTAGAGCTCTGGACTAAATGTGATTGCTCTAAGAGCTTATAATCTAGGCCCCAATTTTCTTATAATTATTTTCTAAAAGAGACCATACAGTATTTGCTCTTTTGTTTCTGGCTTATTTTGCACCACTATAATGTCCTCCAGGGTCATTCACCTTCTTGCATGTCTCACAACTTTGTTTCGTTCTGCAGCCATACAATTTTCCATCATATCTATGTACCACAGTTAACCTTTCTCCTTCTCATTCAGTGTATCTTTCATCCTCCTCGATCCAATGGGCATCATGGATAGTGTCCAAAGTCAACAATCCATATTTTACATTATCCTCACTTAGTATATTCATCAACACTCTCAATTTTATACAATTTTCATTGCACCCAAGAGAAGAATACCCCCAAAAGCACCCTCACCAAACAGAAAATCCAAACCTCACCTTAACTCTTGTCCTTTCCCCCCAATTATTTACCCCTGGTACCACTGTGGTAATATTGATGTCTTCTTGTTAAACATAGCCCATAGCATGCAATAGTAGTTTTCCCTCTATACTCGATATTATTTGCTCTTTGTACATAATTCATGCCTTTGAAATAGTTCATGTAAGCACTTATTTGTATTTGTAATGTTAATCAGTGGGATACATGGATCTATACCACCCCTTTCAATCATGTTCATTTGCAATATAGCAATATTACTTTATAGGCCTACTAATGAACTGCTTTCATGTCTATCCATTCCCTTACATTTAAATTCAACCTCACTAGCTAACTGTTCCTGATCTCTAACTTCTGTGTATCTCTATGTCCCCTATATTCTATATTATAAGCCTCTGAGTTTACATTTACCAAGGTCATAAATCATATAGTATCTATCATTTTATGTCTGGCTTTTTTCATTCAGCAGTAAGTCCTCAAAGTTCATCCATGTTGTCATATGCTTCAGGACCTCTTTTCATCTTACTGCTCCATAATATTCCATTGAATGTATATACCACATTTTGTTTATCCACTGTTGATGGGCACTGGATTGTTTCAATCTTTTAGTGATTGTAAATAGTGCTTGCAATTGAGCATTGGTGTGCAAATGTCTGTGTCACTGTTTTCAGGTATATACTGAATAGTGGTATTGCCAAGTCATAAGGCAACTCAACATGTGGTTTTCTGAAGAACTGTCAAACTTTCTCCCGTAGTGGCTGTTCTATTTTACATTCCCATCAGCTGTGCATAAGTGTTCCAATTTCTCCATATCTTCTCCAACACTTGTAGTTTCCTATTTAATGGCACCCATTCTTATAGGTGTGAAGTGATGTCTCATTGTAGTCTTGATCTGCTTTTCCCTTATAGCTAATGAAAATGACATCTCTTCATGTACTTTTTAGCCATCTATATTTGTTCTTCAGAAAAACATCTATTCATACCTTTAGCCCATTTTCTAATTGGGTTGTTTGTTCTTTTATTGTTGAGTTGTATGGTTTCTTTATGTACACAGAATATCAAATATTTATCTGATATGTGATTTCCAAATATTTTCTTCCATTGAATTGGTTGCCTCTTCACCAATTTGACAGTCTTTTGAGGTTAAGAAGTATTTGATTTTGAGAGTTTCCTTTTCTCTATTTTTTTTCTTTCATTGCTTGTGCTTTCAGTATAAAGCTTAAGAAGCTGCCTCCTATTTCTAGGTCTTGAAGATGTTTTCTTATATTTTCATCTAGGATTATTATGGTATTGGCTTTCATACTTAGGTCTTTGACCCACTTTGCATTAATTTTTGTGTAGAGTGTGAGATAAGGGTCTTTTTCTTTCTTTTGGCTATTGCTATCCAGTTCTCCTATGCCCATATTGAAAAGACTGTTTTGTTCCATTTCAGTGGATTTGTGAGCCTTGTCAAAGATCAGTTGCCCACAGATTTGGTGGTCTATTTCTATACTCTTGATTCTATTCCATTGGGTAATCCTTCTATCTTTGTGCCAGTACCATACTGTTTTGACCACTGTGGTTTTATAATAAGCTATAAAATCAGGAATTGTTAATCCTCCCACTTTGTTCTTCTTTTTGGGAATATTTTTAGCTTCCAAGTGAATTTGATAACTAGCTTTTCTAAGTCTTAAAAGTAAGTTATTGGGATTTTGATTGGTATTATGTTGAATCTCTAGATCAGGTTGGGTAGAATTGACATCTTGATTATATTTAACCTTGTATCCATGAGCAGGGAATGTCTTTCCACCTATTTAGATCCTCTTTGATTTCTTTTAGCAATGTTATACAGTTTTCTGTGTACAAGGCCTTTACATCCCTAGTTAAGTTTATTCCTAGATATTTGATTCTTTTAGTTGCTGTATTATATCGATTGATTTTCTTGTGTTGAACCACCTTTGCATTTCTGGTATGAACCCTATTTGGTCGTGCTGTATAATTCTTTTAATACGTCGTTGGATTCAAATTGCCAGTATTTTCTTGAGAACTTTTACATCTATATTCATTAGGGAGATTGGCCTGTAGTTTTTCTTTCTTGTAGCATCTTTATCCAGCTTTGGTATCAGAGTGGTGTTAGCATCATAAAATGTGTTAGCGTTCCTCTTTCCTCAATTTTTTGGAAGAGTTTGAGCAGGATTGTTAGTTCTGTTTTGAACATTTAATAAATTTTTTCTTTGAAACCATCTGGCCCTGGGCTTTTCTTTCTAGGGAGATTTTTTGATGACTGGTTGAATCTCTTTACTTGTGATTGTTTTTTTGAGATCTTCTGTTTCTTCTTGAGTCAGTGTAAGTTGTTCGTGTTTTTCTTGTAATTTGTCCATTTCCTCTGAGTTGTCTGGTTTGTAGGCATATAGTTGTTCATAGTATCCTATGACACTCTTATGACTGTTTTTATTTCTAGGGTCTATGGTAATGACCCTCCTCTCATTTCTGATTGTGTTTACTTGCATCCTTTCTCTCTCTTTCTTTGTCAGCCTAACTAGGAGTCCATCAATTTTACTGATATTCTTAAAGAACCAACTTTTGGTTTTATTGATTTTTTTCTATTGTTCTTTTGTTCTACCATTCATTTAACTCTGCTTTAATTTTTGTCATTTCTCTTCTTTTATTTGCTTTATGGTTAGTTTTCTGTTCTTTCTCTACTTCCTCCAGGTGAACAGCTAAGTTCTTTATTTTTTCTCTTTCTACTTTTTTAAGGTAGCCATTTAGGGCAATAAATGTCCATCTCAGCACTGCCTTAGTCACAGGATATAAGTTCTGACATGTTCTATTCTCATTTTCATTCATCTCCAGATATTTACCCCTTTCTGTAGCAATTTCTTCTTTGACCCACAAGTTGTTTAAGAGCACATTATTATTTATTCTCCATATATTTTTGAAAGTTATGGTTCCCTGGTGGTTATTGATTTCCAGCCTCATTGCACTGTGATCAGAGAAAGTATTTTGAATAATTTCAATCTTTTAAAATTTATCAAGACCTGTTTTGTGCCCCAGCATATGCTCTGTCCTGGAGAATGTTCCATGAGCACAAGAGAAGATTATATGTCCTGGTGTTTTGGGGTGTAATGATCTATATGTCTGTTAGGTCTAATTCATTTATGAAATTGTTTAAGTTCTCTGTTTCCTTACTGTTCCTCTTTCTGGTTGTTCTATCTATAGAAGAGAGTGGTATATTGAAGTCTCCTACTATTATTATTGAAGTGTTTTTTGCTCCCTTCAGTTTCATCCAGGTTGGCCTCATATACTTTGGAGCTCCTTGACTGGGAGCATAAACATTTATGATTATTATTTCTTCTCGGTGAATTGTCCCTTTTATTAATATATAGTGTCCTTCTTTGTCTCTTATGTCTTTATACTTAAAGTCTATTTTGTCTGATATTAGTATAGCTATTCCTGCTTTTTTTTTTTTTTTTTTTTTTTTGCATGGGCAGGCGCGAGTAACAGAACCCAAGTCTCCAGCATGGCAGGCGAGAACTCTGTCTGTTGAGCCATCCTGGCCTGTTCTCCTGCTTTCTTTTGGTTCCAGCTTTAATGAAACATATTTTTCCATCCTTTCACTTTTAATCTATTTGTGTCTTTGTGTCTAGAAGGAGTCTCCTGTAAGCAGCATAGAGATGGATCATATTTCTTGATCCATTCCGCCAATCTTTATCTTTTAATTGGTAGGTTTAGTATTTTAACATGCTAAGTTATTACTGGAAAAGTAGTTGTCGAGTCTACCATCTTATCCTTTGTTTTCTATTTGTTAGATCTATACATTCTTTTCCTACCCGCGGGGGGAGGGGGCGTGAAGGGGGTGTGGCTCCGGAGTTCAGTTGCGTGTGGGACACGGGGTCAGAGGGTGTGTACGCAGGTGCCTGTGTGGGGGGTGGGGTGCAGCGGGCTGCAGTGGTTTGGGGGTTAGGTACAGGTGCTTGATGTGTGGGGTGGGTTGGGGACGGTACGTGGGTGCTAGTGCGCCGGGCATCGTCTGTGGGCATGGAGTGGTCAAGGGGTATGGCTTGGTTTGCTTCCTCTTCCTGCCTCCCTGTCCTGAGGACTCTGGGCCTTCATTTGGAAAGGGGAGCAGTAAACTCTTTGTACTAGTTGGATGGTTTCTATTGGCCGGGAGAGCTAGTTATCCGGCTTCCAGGTGACCCACAGGAGTTCTGGGCTGCTGAGCTGAGAGGACTGATATCCCAAGCAGGCTGCATGGCTGCCACTTTCCTGGGCATGGGCTCTTGTCCCCTGTGGAGTCCTAATGAAGCCTATATACCCGCTTATCTGTGACTCAGTGCCTCAGCTTTTTCATCCAGGACCTTCCTATGTAGTGTAGAAGACCCTCTCAGGTCATTCATACCCTGGAATCACTGCCCTTGTTGTTTTGCTGTCACTTCTCTGGCTGTTCTTTGGAGCAGGGATGAACTCAGTATTCCACCCTCTTCCCAGAAGTAGATTTTTAGTTACTTACTCCACCATCCATTCCCTTGCTTTTCCACAATTACAGACCCTTGGCTATATTCAGAGCAACCATACGATTAGAGAAAACACTAGGTTTTTCATCTCCAGGTTTTTCATTAACCAATTTAATCCAAATAATAAGTTTTGACAGTGAAATTTAAACAAAAGTGTGTATCAGTATGTGGAACTTTGAGATAGTCTCTTTAAAGGCAGGGAGGAAGGCAGTCTTCTCTCCTTCCACCATCCTACTGCTTGGAAGGCTAAAGTGCAGTTGGAGCTCAGTGGGCCTCGAAGACCTTGAGAATAAGGTCTATACACAAGGAACGGTGGTGCAGATAGTTGGAGGGAGCCTGGGTCTCTGGTGCCTTCCTGCAGCGCTATGTGCCTTTGGACTGCCCAACTCCAGACGCTTTTGTGTGAGATACTGAAGTCTGGTAAGTTTAAAGGGCTATTTTTCAAATTCCTTTGACTCATAGCTGAGTGCCATCACTCTCTGATAAAACAAGTTGGCTGTAGTAGAGAATTTATATAGAACATAATATGAAATTTTAGGTCAGAGCTTGTCTTACAAACAAAAATTTTTTTTTTAGTTTTTTATTGCTGTTAGTCCTTTAAAGCATCTTTCTTGGTCTTTGCATTCTTAAAACCAACACAAAATAAGGAATACTGTATTTGTTTTAGAAATACTATTCAAGAGATTTAATTTACTGAGAAATGCAAGGAAGATAAGAAATATGCTTTTAAATCTCTCCTTGGTGATAAATATTTTGTATCTAAATGAGTGAAGATTTTATTTTTTTCATAACTATTTGCCCTTAGTTTGGAAGACAGGTGTGTCATATTTCAAGTTTCTTATGAAGAACACTACAGAAATAAATAAGTAATGCATCAGTTATAGAAACCTCCTCCCGTTCAACAGAATTACCTTAGAATATCAGGTCACAGGTTGGCAGAGACAGGAGCACAGTGTGACTGCACAACGTGGAGCCAAACTTTTGTGATATCAGGGAATTTTATTGCAGTTGTTGCAGCAAACTTATGAAATGGCATCAGGGGGCGTATCAAAATAATTTACAACTATAGTTTGGTTATGGAAGAAAAGGATTTCTGCATTTAAAAGGAAATATTATAATTAATTAACAGCAAATAATTAAGTAACCAAGCTGGGCTCTTCTAGGACTTTTAACATTTCTCATTATTATTATGAATTGTGATCACATAAAAACCAAAATGTTTACGTTAATCCTGCATTATTTCTTTGTTACAAACCAAAGATAAATTCTAATCTAAGTTTAGGTGTTTATATAAATAAACAGGAAAATTTGCTTGCTTTAACTTGTTATGCAAAGGTCAAGTTTATCAAATCTATTTGCATAGCACTGTTGCTATTTACAGAAGATGAAAAGCAAACTTATGGGAGTGCAAGGGTAGCTCAGTGGTAGAATTCTCACTTGCCATGCAGGAGACCTGGGTTCAATTCCCGGCCCATACAGCCCCCCTCCAACACACACACACACACACACACACACACACACAAAAGAAAAGTAAACTCATAACTGGTAGATGGTCTTAGATTGTTAAGAAAAGATTGGTCAAATTCACTGTGACTCACTAAAATCAGCTTCCTAGTTTTGTAGACGTGTCCGGTATGAATTCCAGAAATTATTGTCAAGACAGTTATCTACCACTGATGACTTATTCTGTTTCATGCTAGAAATAATACATTGAGTAAATGGAAAGAGATATTTAAAATTAAATACTCATATTTCATTTCTCGTTTCCTGTATCTTATCAGGTACATTTGGAATTTAAAATTGACATTTTTCTTTACTTTTCTTCCTCCATTATTGCCTACCTTGCTCTCTTTTCTTTTAAATCTTTGTTTCTAATTGCTTAGAAATATTAATGATTAGGATGTTTTACAATTTAAATGAAATATAACTTTAAAATATTGTAGTATATGAAGATATAGAGTCAAAACCATGGCAGGCAGATAGATATTTGGAATGAACTGATTTTAAATAAGAGAAATTGAACAGAAGGTTCAGACTAAGGTTTGCTATGCTGTGGTTCAACAAAGCATGAGAACGTAGGAGTGGGATATGAAAGGAATTTATGGATAGGAAGGAATTAATGGGCTGTCTGAAAGCAAGGCTGTGAATTAGAGTAAGAATGTCAAGCAGAGGGTCTGAAGGTAGCTTGTACTGTCCTTACAAAGCCCATGCATCTCATTCAAATCCCTGAGCTCTGAGTCATCCTGAACACAGAATTCCACATTTTGTGTATCCTGCATCTGAATGGCCAACCCAGCTTCCTCCACATCTCCTCTGTTGGTTAGTAATACTTGTAAATGAGCATTTATCAGAGGGTGGCTGGTGGGATGGGGCTGTGTGTCTGGGTCAAACTTTCCAAAAAAAGTGGATCAAGGAGTTAAGTTGTTTCACCTGGAGAGAGGAAGATGCATGATTTTCTCTCTTCAACCCCTTAAAAAGCTTTTACTGGAAAATGATATGGACTTTGACAAGTTTCAGAGGGATAACCAGAGTAACAAATCAGATTTTGACTGACTTCAAAATATAATATCAGATTTATTTTGACTTTGAATATAAATATCTGATTTATTTTTACTTTAAATAAAGTTTGAACCATTTTATATTTATTTTTTCAGCAAAGGGACAATCTCCCTTATGAATTGTGGGCTTATCATCATTAGGAATGGTTAAGCCAGATTTATAGAAGGCAGATTTTAATATATGGGTATTAAGTATGAGTTTGTTTCTGTGCTATTCATGTATATGTCAGTAGTCATAACAAGAATCTCCATTACTTCTTCCTCTATCTCTCTCTGCCACCAAACTGTGGTTTTGATCCTAATGTGTTTTTTTTTTTTTTTTTTTAACATGGGCAGGCACTGGGAATCAAACCTGGGTCCTCTGGCATGGCACGCAAGCATTCTTGCCTGCTGAGCCACCAGGCCCACCCAATCCTAACGTATTTTGTACTTTTCTTGTCCTTCATACTCCTTTTCCGTTACTAGCATTCTCACCCCCATTGAGAGTAACCACTATGCTGCCTTTAAAAAACATAAATTAGAGTTGCCTGTTTTTAAAACATGGAATCATTTAGTATGCACTCTTTTGTGTTTTCTAAAGTTGTTGCAGCCGTTTACATTTCCCATAGGAATGTCTGAGACCCTATCCTAGCCAACATTTGACATTGTCACAATGTATAATTTTAGCTGTGTTAATAGAAATTTTGTAGTCAGAGTGATCTTTTCAAAATGGGAGATTCTTTCTCTTCCTTTCTTAAATAACTTCCAATGGCTTTTAATTTTACCTAAAAATAAAATCCAAACTTCCTGTCATGGCTTACAGTCCCCCACGTGGACTATTCCCTGCCTACCATTGTTTTCTACCATTCTCTTCCTTGATTACTAATTTCTAGGCATACAAACTTTAATTTTGTCTCTTGAAAATTCTAAACACTTTCTTTAGAACTTTTGCACTTGGATTTTATATCAGATCTTTACATAGTGGATTCATTGGGGTTTTAATTCTGGCGGCATAATCATTTTTTTTTGTTTATTATTTATTTTTTAAACTTTTTTATTGTATAAATATATATACAAGCAAAAAAAGCAATAGTTTTCAAAGCACTCTTCAACAAGTAGTTGCAGAAAGATCCCAGAGTTTGTCATGGGCTACCATACCATTATCTCAGATTTTTCCTTATAGCTGCTCCAGAATATAGGAGGCAAGAAGGAATAAATATATTTTTTTTATCATAGCAATCAACTTTTTCCTCTTTTTTTGTGAAAAAATAACATATATACAAGAAAGCAGTAAATATCAAAGCACACTAATTAGTTGTGGAACAGATTTCAGAGTTTGGAATGGGTTACAATTCCACAATTTTAGGTTTTTACTTCTAGCTGCTCTAAGATACTGGAGACTAAAAGAAGTATTAATGATTCAGTAATCATATTCGTTTGTTAAACCCTACCTTCTCTGTATAACTCCACCATCACCTTTGATCTTTCTGTCCCACTCTTTAGGGGCATTTGGGCTGTGGCCATTCTAACTTTTTCATGTTGCAAGAGGCTGTCAATAATATGGGGTAGGGAGATGGAACTAGCTGATGTTCTGGAGAAGCTGGCCCTTGTAGGTTTTAGGACTTATCTGGTCCAGGGACTCATCTGGAGGTTGTAGGTTTCTGGAAAGTTACTCTAGTACATGGAACCTTTGTAGAAACTTATATATTGCCCTAAGTGTTCTTTAAGGATTGGCTGGAATGGTTTGGTTGGGTTTTGGCAACTTATGATAGGTAGTAATATCTAACTGAAGCTTACATAGAGTGACCTCCAGAATAGCCTCTCAACTCTATTTGAACTCTCTCTGACACTGATACTTTATTAATTATATTTCTTTTCCCCCTTTTGATCAGGATGGAATTGTTGATCCTATGGTGCCAGGGAGACTTTCACCCCTGGGTGTCATGTTTTATGTGGGGGGTGGGGGCAATGATTTCACCTGCAGAGTTGGGCTTAGAGTGAGACCATATCTGAGCAACAAAAGAGGACCTCCAGAAAAAACTCTAAGGCGTACCTATATGTCATCTAAGCTTCTCCGCTACCTATATAAGCTTCACAAGAGTAAGCCTCAAGATCCAAGGGCTTAACCTATTGATTTGGGTGTCCCTAATGTTTGACATAGTATCAGGGATTTCCCCAGTGGTAAAGTTTAATAGTTCCATATTTTTTCTCCCATCCCTTGATGGACTTTGCCAATACATTTTTATTATCTGCTTAACATATTCTAGGATGTATCCAGGCATTACATTAAGCTATACCGAATTAAAGGCCCTCCTTCTTATTCTGGGCTCCCTGTGTTTCATTGTTCAAATGAGCTATCCAGACAGGTTGAGTTAGATTATGTGCTACAGAACATTTAGGTTCCGGGCAGAATAAACCTTTCTTCCTTTGGTCTCAAACAGTAGGTGCAGTTCCAAAATATATACAATGTTTTCTTTACCCCTGTGTTCTGTGTTAACTAATCTC
>PVIY010007605.1:48632-81286 GCA_004026745.1 Myrmecophaga tridactyla | reverse complement strand
CTGCCATGGTTCATTTTTGCTTACATTTTAGTTTTCCAAATAGAATGTAAATCCTTGAGAACAATACAATCTCTTTTTTGATAGTAGTTTTTTTTTATTAGAGGAGATGCAGGTTTATAGAAAATTGTGCAGAAAATACAAAGTTCCCATATACCCCTATTATTAATACCTGGAATTAGTGTGATACATTTGTTATAACTGATAAAAATATAGTATTATAATTGCTCTACTAACTATAGTCCATGGGCTTCCATTAGGATTCCCTGATTGACTTTACAATACTATGATTGTTTATTTTGTTTTAATTTTTATTTTAATAACATATATACTACCTAAAATTCCCCCCTTTTAGCCATATTAAAATATATGATTCAGTGCTGTTAATTACATTCACAATTGTCACTGTCTTTTTAATATTTCAAAATTCTTCAATATATCAGAGACAATTAAAAATTATTTGCTGAATGAACAAAAACACTTCCATGTATATTGCTCTCTCAGGAACCCAAAGCATTTTGCAAATGGATTGCTATTCTATTGCACACTATGTAACAAATAGGAAATTCTCTCTACAGAGGTAGTTCAGCCTCCTTATCAGGGCCAACAAGACCCCCTAAGATCTGGCTTCTTCTTATCTCTCCAAGTCCCCTTCGACTTTCTCCTTCATGCACTCCAGCTACATTGACACTTTATTTGCCCTCCAAAAAGCCAAGGTGGATCTAGACCTCAAGGACTTTGTACCTTCTGTTGACTTAGCCTTCCCCATGTCTCTGGGGTAACCAGCTCCTCCCCCTCCTCATTCCAATATCAAATGTCTCCTCTGCAGAAAGTGCTTCTCTGACCTCCTCATCTTAAGCAGCCACCTCAATACCACTGCCACCTAACACTCTACTGCATCATTCTGTTTTGTTTGCTTAAGGCCACATATCACATCTGCAATTATGTGTACATTTCGTTCTCTTTGCTTCCTGTATCTTACAAGAGTGAAAACTCCCAGGTGGCACAAACTTATTCACAACTCATCACAATATTCTCAAGCCTAGATGTTCCTGGCATATAGACCGGAATCAATAAATATCGGTTGAATAAATGAATGCAGAGAAGCAGTGAGAACTCTATTAAATGAGAAATTAATTGGCCTCCTTATAAATTCTTCCTAGAGTGGGACAGAGTCCCAAAAGGGACTAGCGTTTTAACAACTGGTTCTTGACCTTGTTACAAGGGTCACACTTTACTACAATTATGTTGAATTTAGAAAACCTCAAAAATCAAGATATCAAATGCTCCACGAGAGACAGTGCCCTTATCTCTATAAATGTCACATTCTAATTTAGTAGCTGAGACAACATTAGCATTGACCCTCAAGTTCAGGACCCTAAAAAATCATGGTACCTTCCCAGAGGAGAATGGATAATAGATTGAACTCAGCTTTTAGTCTTAACGGTTTTGCCATTCAGTTATTCTGGGGATGATGAATAAGTAACTACTTTTGGGTCTTCTGAAAATGTGGGCAATAGACACAAGGCCATTCCGATTCGCTACTAGAGCTATTCATTTGAATCTCCAGGATAGCGGACCCTGAGTGGAATGCAAAAATAATTCATTGGGGGTAAATGAAGAAAATATTAGAACTTTTCATGTGTATCCATATTTTTATCTCATCCTTTTAGTATCTGTTCTTACTTGTGTTTCATAAAATACATATATTACATTGTAACATACAAAGCTAAAGAGAGGGAGAGAGAAAGAGAATGTTAATAACTGTTTAACTGAGAGAGGAGGGAGGTAGAAAACTTTTGGAGTCTGGCCTTCGATCGTTGTTTGGACCTGTAAACTGGTAGAGCTGGAAGGGACCATGAACACAATAAAGATGTTTGTCTTTCTTCCCTCAGATCATTTTGTTTCCCAGTTTTTCTCATCTCAGCATCAGCACCAGAAATCTGAGCATCTCCATGAATTCGTCTCATCCTCCATATCCAATCCATTGGCAAATTCCATCCTTTTTTTACTATCTTCACTGGCCTTCCTGCTTTCCAACAATTCATTTTCCAAATTGAAGTCATAATAATTATCCTCAATCTAACTATGATGATGAAAGTTCCTTTCCCATTAAAACTCTTCACTGTCATCCCATTACATGAAGTATAAAACCTAGATACCAAATCTTGACCAACAAGGACATGACCTGATCCCTACCTGTCTCTCTGACACTGTTGTATATAATTCTTACCCCTAACCTACAATTCTCCAGCCATGTTCTGTGGCAGTGATTCTCAAATTTTAGCAAGTGTCAGAATGACTTGAAAGATATGTTAAAATACAGCTGGAATTCTTATTAGAAGCTCACTACCACACATGGATACCCATGGCTAATAATTTACATATATTGAAATCAATATCCCTGATGCATGTTTTTAACATTTACCCAGAAAGGAGATTGATTGCTATGTGATTGAAGTTCTGAGGAAGTCTGAAGGTAGCAGCCCTCATTCTCTTCTTTATTGTCACAAGAGGCTTAATTCTGCCCTCAAACTATCATGACCCACTTACAAAATAAAAATTTTTTCAGTTAACCAGACCCTCCTTCCTTAGAATGGAGTTGAAAGGCCTTCCACTATTACACAAGCATTCATTTTGGGGATCTCACCTACTTCCATCCTCAAGTGCATAATTTAGTTATTCCTTTCAACCAAAGAATTTTAGAAAATACATCTTTTCTCCATCTCATTGCATTTCCAGTGATATATTAGTGCCTCTTATTGAGTAACGCTCCAGACAATTGCTGAAGTATCCTGCCTCTTAATTTGACTCTGGGTCTGTTAGCACCCTGAGCTTTCAAACATAGGCTCCCATAAAACATAAACTACAATGTGTTCAAGCATTTTGAGGAACTGAGCCTAACTTACACCATTTCTTGTGAGGTTTCTAGTATAGCAAATTTCACTGAGCAAATAATTCCATCATTTCAGATTCAGCAGCAATAATATTGCCTCAGTGATGGTCAACTGCAACATATGGAACAATGGCAGAGGACCTGAATTTTTAGTTGTCCCTAGCTCAGGGTATCTCAAGTGGTAGATTTTGGACCACCTGCATTTGAATCGACAAAGATGTTTGCTAAAATGCACATCAGTGGGTCCCACTAGGAGATTCATTATCAGAAACCCTAGAAATAAGTCTTAGGAATCCCAGTTGATTTTTTCTTGTACATTTAAGAGCAATGCTAGTGCCCAAGGTAAAATGCAAACTGGACAAAAATTTTGTTTGGTGTCTGTTCCCCTCTCACGGGGCTTCCAGTCTCTGCTACAGTCCACCCTACAGTATGCTTCATCCCTGGGTACCCAATGTTGTCCCATACCTCCACTGCTGCATCCCACATAGGCCATTTGGGCATGTGCATGTCTAGCCTTTCTAATTTTTGGTAATATTCAACCTTCTCATATCTAAGTCACCACCAGGACAAATATATTTTGATTTACTGATTAAATAATGCATAGTAGAGAGTGAGTGTTAAAATATTTAACTGGAATATTTCATTGTTTTTAAATCTCTGATTTGCAAAATAAGGTAGGGCTGGAGTCTGTATACCACAAAAATAGAAGAGAATAGCTCTGCAATTAAAAAAAAAATCAATCTGAATGAAATGTAAAGTCTGCCTAGTCCTTCCTGAACTTTTTCTCACCAGCACTAAAATCTTACTCTTCTTTTGAAGTCAATCCTAAAATTACTATATATTCAAAATGCAAGTTAACTATAAACTATCTATTAAAGACATGATTTTATCACTTGGTAGAATATGTCTATAAAATATATTTTACACTCATTTCAAATTATTAAGGGATTCAAATGTATTCTTTACTTTTATTTTAAAAATCTGCATGTTATCTCATGAGAATTCTAAAAAACGTATTTGCAAACTCCCCTTGGGGGACTAAGGAAAAAGGAGGAAATATTCAATTTCCCCATATGGGGAATTCCTGATATTCTTGCAAGCACTGGGGACAAACAAGTCAATAGGCTGAGCCCTCAATGTTGGGATTTGCCCCTAAGAAAATTATTCTTGCAAAGGAGAAGTTAAGCCTTCTCATAATTATGCCTAAGTGTCACCCCCAGAGAACCTCTTTTGTTGCTCAGATGTGGCCATTCTCTCTAAGCCAACTCGGCAGAGGAACTCACTGCCCTCCTCCCTACGTGAGACATGACTCCCAGGGATGTAAACTGCCCTGGCAACATAGGACAGGATCCCCAGGATTAGCTGGGACTCAGAACCCTGGGATTGAGAAAGTCTTCTTGCCAAAAGTGGGAAAAGAGAAATGAGACAAAATAAAGTCTCAGTGACTGAAAGATCTCAGAGTTGAAAGGGTATCTGGAGGTTATCCTTATGCATTATATAGATATCCTATTTTAGTTTGTGGTGTATTGAAGTGGCTGTAAGGAAGTACCCAAAACTGTTGAACTGCTTCAGTAACCCTGATTCTTGAACAAGACTGTATAACTATATAGCTTTTACAACATGACCATATCATTATGAAAGCCTTGTGTCTAGTACTCCTTTACCCAAGATAGGTACAGATGGATAAAAAAGTAAGGGTAAAAAAAAAATAAATAATGAGGGGGTAAAGGGTAAAAAAATGGGTAGATTGAAATACTAGTGGTCATTGAGAGGGATGGGTAAGGGGTATGGGATGGAAGAATTTTTTTTCTTTTTTTAATTTGTTTTTCTGGAGTGATGCAAATGTTCTAAAAATGATCATGGTGATGAATACACAACAATGTGATGATATTGTGAGCCATTAATTGTATACCATTGCTCTAGTTTGCAAGTTGTCAGAATGCAATATATTAGAAACAGAACGACTTTTGAAAAGGGGAATTTATTTAGTTGAAAGTTTACATACTCTAAGGCTGTGAAAATGTTCAAATTAAAGCAAGGCTATAGAAATGTCCAATCTAAGGCATGCAGGGAAAGATAACTTGGTTCAAGAAAGCTGAACTGGAAAGGCATGTGGTTCAAGAAAGCTCTCAACTGGAAAGGCACATGGTGAACATGGCGTTGTCTGCTAGCTTTCTCCTCAGGCTTCCTATTTCATGAAGCTCCTCTGGGTGCATTTTCCTTCTTCATCTCCAAAGGTCTCTGGCTGCATGGGCTCTCAAGCTTTTTCCAAAATGGTTCCTTCTTAAAGAGGTCCAGAAAGCAACCCTACCTTGTATGGGTGGAGACACACCTCCATAGAAACTATCTGATCAAATGTTACCACCCACAATTGGGTGGGTCACATCTCCATGGAAACAATAAAAAAGTTCCCACCCAGCAATACTGAATGACAATTAAAGAATTGGGCTTTTCTGGGATACACAGCAGATTCAAACTGGCACAACCATGTATGGACTGTATACGTGTGAAGATTTCTCAATAAAAATATTTTTTAAAAGTATAAGAATTCTAAAAAATATTTTGTAATAAAACTTTGAGATGTTCTCTAGAAAAAACATTCCCACAAATTTCTTTTGAGTCTAATAAAAGACCCATCATTATTAAAAATAGTTATTTAAACTCATTAGATACATAAAAATGACACCAAGCATCTGAAATCTTCCTGGCATAGAGATAAAAATATTTTAAAATAAAACAAAAAGAGCTAGGGTAATGTTGAGTGTCTAATACCTTTCCTTTTATTTAGGCTGTGTGCTATACAGATGAATGCAGCAAAGTACTGCATGACTAGTCAAAGAATTTGAATATTATAGTTTTTTTAAAATAAGATCAATTCACTGTATTAGTCATGGATCTCTAGAGAAACATAACTAGCAGAAGATATTTGTAAATATAAGAGCTATGAAACTATCTCATGCAACTGGGAGAATGCAAGAGTCCCAAATTTGTAGGGCAGGTTTCGGGGCTAGCAACTCCAGTGAAGGGTCTCAACAAACTCCACAGGAGATACTTGTTGACTGAAGAGGCAATGAAAATTTTCTCTTCTCCCTTAAAAGTTTTCAATGACCAGACCAAACCCAACTAATTGGCTTATCTTGTTTGAGGGAGACATGCCCTTTGTTGATTGCAGATGTAATCAGTCACAGCTGCAATCAACTGACTGCTGATCTAATAAACCAACCTTCTGGCTTATTAACCAACCATGAAATACCATTGCAGTAACAGTTAGGCCAGTGCTTGCCTGAACAGATGACTGGGCACCATCACAAGGCAAATTTGACATCAGAACCGAACCATCACAGTCCATCCCTTGTCAATTAGGCAGCTATATACATCACGTTGTTACATGCTTAGTTTCTAAATAGAACACAATAACAGATAAATATTTCACCTAACAATACTCAACTGCCCTGTGTACAACTGGAAATGCACTAAATCTCTCCAGAATTGGGTGCAAATCCTCAGGTAACATCCACTATTAAACTTCATAACCTATAACATAAATATTATAATATGAACAATACAACTTTTGTCATATGGTAATAAGAAAACAAAATATTTGTTTTATGTGCAAATACAAACATACTCATAACAAAACAAGGAGGAAATATTCATGCCCTTACTATCCTCATTTCTGTAACTGGTGACATGGTCGGAGTCCATATTTATCAATACTTTCTTCCACTATCCATTCCATATTCCCTTTACCCTCAGCAAGCCCTTCGGCTGGCCATGGGTCTTTACATGGTGGGGTGACCCATACCTTTATTCCTGAAGTTTCTGGGCCATTAGTAGTCCTGACTGAATTGGGTTGCTGTAGTTTTCCATTGACTTTAATCACAGGGCATCGTAATGCAAAGAGATGCCCTAGGGGAGCTCCTGTATTCCACAAAAACTCTTCTTTTCCTCCATTGTGTAACTGCAGTCCTATTTCCTTCTGATAGTCAGGATCAATCACTCCAGCCAATACACTAATCCTCTTCCTTGCCTGTTGATTCAGAAGTATGAGAAGCCCAAAGTGGCCAGGTGGCAGTCTTAACTCCCAGTTCAATGGAATATTTGTTGTGTCTCCCAGTAGGAACACTCCTCTTTTTGGAATAAGACTGTAGACCAGCAGAGTTTAAGGTTTCAGGGACAGGAAGCAAAAACTTTTCTAGTGGGTCACTAGGGGTGATAGTGTCATTCCCATTTCTACCCCTTGATACTTGGACTCATGAATCCTGCTATGGGAGAAACAACATCATAGAATGAATATTGATTCGGAGCATGCATGTTGGAGAATATTGGAGAACATTGTCCCAGCTCTGCAAGGTATTGCCACTTAGTTGGCACCATAATTGTGTCTTCAAAAGGCCATTCCACCATTCTATTAACCCATCTGCCTCTGAATGATGGGGAACATGGCAAAACCAGATAATTCCATAAGCATGTGCCCATTCCTACAATTTATTTGCAGTGAAGTGGGTTCCTTGATCAGAAGCAATGCTATGTGAAAATGATGGTGGATAAGGCATTCTGCAAGTCCATCGATGGCAGTTTGGCAGAAGCATTGTGTGTAGGGAAGGCAAACCCATATTCAGAGTATATGTCTATTCCAGTTAGAACAAATCTCTGCTCCTTCCATCATGGAAGTGGTCCAATGCAATCAACCTGCCATGAGATAGCAGGCTGATCACCTTGGGGAATGGTGCCATAATGGGGAATGAGTGTGGGTCTCTGCTGCTGGCAAATTGGGCACTCAGCAGTGGCTCTAGCCAGGTCAACCTCGGTAAGTGGAATTCCATGTTGCTGAGCCCATGCATAACCTCCATCCTTACCACTATGCCCACTTTGTTCATGAGCCCATTGGACAATGGCAAGAGTGGGTGGGGAAAGAGGATGACTTGTACTCACAGAAAGGGTAATCTTATCCACTTGATTATTAAAACCCTCCTGTGCTAAGTCACCTTCTGGTGAGCATTCACTTGGCACACAAATATCTTCATGTTTTTTGCCCACTCTGAATGGTCTATCTATGTATCTCTTCCCCAGACCTCTTTGTCACCAATTTTCCAATCATGTTCCTTCCATGTCCCTGATCATCCAGCCAAACCATTAGCAGCAGCCCATGAATCAGTATACAAACATACGTTTGGCCAGTTCTTCTTCCAAGCAAAATGAACAATCAGGTGCACTGCTTGAAGTTCCATGCACTGGGAGGATTTACTCTCGCCACAGTCTTTAAGGGCATTCCAGAAATGTGCTATTTGTGCAGCAGTTGTCCACTTTCAGGTGGTACCCACATGTCATGCAGAGCCATCTATAAACTAGGACTGAGTTTTCTCTTCCTCAGTCAATTGACTGTAAGGAACTCCACAAGAGGTCATAGCTCTGGTTTGAGAAGGTAATATGGTAGGAGTGGGGGCATTCGTGTTTGGGGCACTTTCTCATGTAACTTACTGTGCCTTCAGAACTTGCTCAAGCCCTGTCTTTTATATACCATTTCCATTTTATGATGGAGTGCTGTGGCATACACCCAACTTTATGGCTTGATGGGTCAGATAACAACCAGCTCATGATAAGTGACTCAGGTCTCATGAAAACTTGGTGGCCCATGGTTAAGCATTCAGTCTCTACTAAGGCCCAGTAGTAAGCTAAAAGCTGTTTCTCAAAAAGAAAGTAATTATCTGCAGCAGGTGGTAAGGTTTTTCTCCAAAATCCTACATTGTGATTGTCTGATAGGCTCTTGCCAAAGGCTCCAGACAGCATCTCTATTTTCCACAGATACTTCCAGCACCACTGGATCTGCTGGATCATATGGTTCAAGTGGGAGAGCAGTTTGCACAGCAGCCTGAACATATTGCAAAGCCTGCTCTTGTTCTAGTCCCCACTCAAAACTAGCAGCCTCTCTGGTCACACAGCAAATGGCTGGAGTAGCACCCCAAATGAGGAATATATGATTCCAAAATCCAAAGAGGCCATTTAGGTGTTGTGCCTCTTTTTTGATTATAGAGAGGGTCAGATGCAACAGCTTATCCTTTACCTTAGAAGGGACACCTCGACACGCTGCACACCACTGGATACCTACAAATTTCGCTGAAGTGGAAGAACCTTGTCTTTTTGTTGGATTTACCTCCCATCCTCTGACATGTAAATGACTCATCAATAAACCTAGAGCAGTTTCTATTTTTTGCTCACTAGGTCCAATCAACATAATATCATCAATATAATGGGCCAGTGTGATGTCATGTCAGAGGGGGAAACGATCAAGTCCCCTGAGGACAAGATTATCACTGGAGAGTTGATATACCCCTGAGGTAGGTCAGTGAAGGTATACTGCTGGCCTTGCCAGCTGAATGCAAACTGTTTCTGGTGGTCCTTATTGACAGCTATTGAGAAAAAGCATTTGCCAGATCAACAGCTGCATACCAAGTACTAGGGAATGTGTTGATTTGCTCAAGCAATGATACCACATCTGGAATAGCAGCTGCAGTTGGAGTCACCACCTGGCTAACTTTACAATAATCCACTGTAATGTTCTAAGACCCATCTATTTTCTGCACAGGCCATATAGGAGAGTTGAATGGGGATGTGGTGGGAATTGCCACCCCTGAGTCCTTCAAGTCCTTAAGGGTGGGACTAATTTCTGCAACCCCTCCAGGAATCTGGTATTGCTTCTGATTTACTATTCTGCTGGGTGGGGGAAGTTCTAGGGGCCTCTACTTGGCCTTTCCTACCATAATAACCCTCATTCCACAAGCCAGGGAACCTACATGGGGGATTCTGTCAGTTGCTGAGTAAGTTGATTCCAATTATGCAATCTAGAACTGAGGAAATAATCACAGAATGGGTCTGGGGACCCACTGGACCCACTGTGAGATGGACCTGAGCTAACACTCCATTAACTACATTATCTCTCCAGGAGAGTCTACTCTGACTGGTAGACCAGAGTGATGTTTTGGGTCTCCTGGAATTAGTGTTACTTATGTACCAGTGCACAGTCACCCTGGTAAAAGGTCGTGGGTCTTCTTGGGTAAGACTTGGAGGAAGGTTGACAGGGTTAAATTTTGGGTGGTGTAGCAGGGTCCTTCACCTAGGGTACCCAGCCTACCCCTCATTTAAGTGGCTCTGGGTCTGTAAAATGTTTCAAGTCTGGAAATTGATCATGGGGCTGTGACTCACTGTTTTTGTAATTCAAGTTTGACTTCTGTTCACTGACCTAGAACTCTTCTGCTTATACAGCACAAACAAGAATTTAGTAGACTCCCCATTTATTTTACTTCTATGTGCCCCATGATGTTACCAGCCAACACCAGACGTCACTGCAAGTCAGATTATTTTGACTGCTGCTTTGAGTATACTGTCCACTTTGGTAGCCATGCATGCGTACCTTGTTTATGGCAATTAACTGTTGCCACCTGGCTTCTACCAACTCGGGATCTGATCCTCCCCATTGTGTTTAATGATTCCAGGTCAGTGACAGCAGTTCCTACCATCATACCTCACCTACAGAGAAGGGTAAATACAGAGCTCTTCAGGGATGATGGAGCCAGTCTCACAAATTAATTCCTCAAAACCTGTTGAAAGCTGTGTCCTCTGGACATTCCTAGAGCGTGTAAGCAGGTCTTCTGTGATAAATCCTCTCTAACATTCCAATCTCTATAAGCCTGTGGATCCTCTCATCTGTGTTATACCAGGGCAATTCCGGCATTTCTACCTCAAGTAACGTCAGCCACGTTTTCATCCATGTTTTAGCCAATTACCCAAATCAGCTGCTAATGCCTTTCTAACCCCTTGAACTACAACACTGAATGCAGAATCTCTGCTTACTTGCTCTTATCAATAAACTTAGCCTGCTCCAACTTTATATCCCTTCCAGCATTTAACACACCCTTACTGTCCATTCCCACACATATTCCCCAGATTTCTGTCTATATAGATTGGAAAACTCATGCAGTTCTTTTGAAGTATAGTGTACCTTCTCATGGTTCACACTTTGTGCCTTACCTTTTGAGGCACGTTGGGAATTTAGTCTAGTTACAGGACTTGAAGAAAAGAGGGGTGATAGGGGTGGGTCATGAAAAGAATTAGAAGTGTCTTTCAAGCCAATTACCTCAGGGCATTCTGTTGCAGTTTCATTTGGTGAAACAGGATTAGTCACTCCAGACATAGAAGTGAGGGCTGTTTCCCCAGGAGAGGTAGTTTCATGTTTAGTGGCACGGGAGGGTTAGTTTCTTTAGGTGGAGGTGGGATGGCATACTCCTCTGGGTAGATGGGGGTCTGTTTCCTCAAGGCAGGCTGAAGGTCAGGAAGCTTTCTAAGGGCAGGCTGGAGATTGGGTGACTGTTTCCTGAGGACAGATCACTACAGGTCTATCTAGCAAAATATCAGCAGAATCCAGGGTTTCCAGGTCTCCATTGCCATGATTATCAACCCATACGTCTCCATGGCAAGGTTCAGGATCCCATTTTCTTCCAATCAAAGCCCTTACTTTAACAGCAGACACCCTGAAAGGTTGTGATTTTAGTTTATGTTGTAAATCTGCTATTTGCACAATGATGCTCTAGGTCTGGTTTTAAGAGACCTCAAATCTGTGACTACAAGAAATACGATTTTCTTTCAGGGCACACATGGAAATTTTTACCTCTTTCATATGGTGCTTAAGTTGCAAATTTGAATACTCAGTTCATCACTTTATTTCAAAACTGTATCCAATGTATCTAAGAGCAAGGAGCCAACATCATACCTCTTAACTCCACAAAACTCCATTAAGGTGTCAAAACACTGTCACCCAGAGACTCGTCTCATATAAGCGTACAATTAGCAGAATCAAATGGTGATATCTTGGGTATCTCTACTGGCCACTCATGCCATGGACTGTCAATGCCATTTTGATTATTGGAAACAGAATCATTAGTGCCTTTGAGTCTAATCAGAATAGGAAACCAATTGTAAAAACCCATGTTTAAGATTCTGTTTCTCAAGAACCAGTCATGGATCCAAGTTGTATTAGTCAGGGTTCTCTAGAGAAACAGAACCAGCAGGAGATATCTGTAAATATAAAATTTATAAAAATGGCTCATGGAACCGTGGGAATGCAAGAGTTCAAAATCCATAGGGCAGGCTGTGAAGCTGCAACTGCGATGAAGGGTCTTGATGAACTCCACAGGAGGGAGGCTTGCTAGCTGAAGAAGCAGTGAAAATTTTCTCTCCTTTCTTAAAAATCTTCAATTGACCAGATCGAATCCAACTGATTGGATTTTCTTGTTTGTGGGAGACACACCCTTAGCTCATTGCAGATGTAATTAGCCACAGCTGCAATCAACTGATTGAGGATTTTAATAAACCAGCCATGAAATATCCTTGTAGTAATGGTTAGCCCAGTGCTTGCCTGACCAACAACTGGGCACCATCACCTGGCCAAGCTGACACCCAAACCCAACCATCACATTCATATTATCACTTCTGTTTACCTCCAAATTGAGTTGCTTTGAATGACTCATGTAATTACATTATCCCTCTACTTCTTTTGGATTTTAAAACAAATTCTTTGATGGTAAGATCCATTTCCAAATTTCCTTAGTACAATTTGTAAATCCTAGTTTGGGACTTATCACTTTTCTAGGTACTACCTGGCAAACAACCCAAGCTGTACAGTATTGGGCAAAAACCCAAAAGGCTAGACTTTAAGAAAGCAAAACATTTCCTAATGGCTGCTATTTGTTTGACTACACACTTCACTGCTTCTTTTGGTACTAATGTGCTAGATAGCATTAAATTTAAAGCTATTAATCTAAATAGCATAAATTTTAAATTTACTGCATTTGGATCTTAACTATATATATAAAATGAACAATATTTTGTTCGCTTACTAGCTCAAATGTCTGTGCTTTCATAGCAGTTGTCACTACGTTAGAAAGTTTGTATAAAATTGACCTTTTTAATGAACATAGCTAAATAGTGAGTACATTATATGTGTGTGTGTTTCTATGTGCATATTTCTTCTAAGGAAAGAGTGACTGAAATGAACTAAGGCGTCTTCAGGATAAAGAAACAAATGATAACAAATTTTAAAAGATGGGTACCATGACCTCATGTTAATTAATGACTTTGGCAATCATTACTTGCTGTCGAGGGGCATCAGTCAAGGTACAGTCCATTTAGCCCGGCATTCACCACTCAATATCATACAGCAAAAGTGAGGAACTTCTACATGCCAATTACCTATTACAAACAAACAATCAAGTCACTCTGAAGTAGTTAAACAAATCTATGCTACCAATCTATCTTATTATGCTACATCAAACCTGCTTGCAGTTATAGTCCAAAGTTCTGAGCAGATACTGCTGAGATCTTAAAAACTGGGAAATTCTCAAAGGAAACAAGAATTCTGATGTACTGCAGAAAAAACAGGCATTCCCACCAAAACAGTGAAAACCAGAGAAGCATATTTCCAGTGCCCTAATTTGAGGGTGCTTTTTAACCCTTCCATTTCATTAAATTGCATGGCTGGATAGGAGAGTCACGCTAAAATATTGTGATTAGCACAAAGGAAGCTTAACAGACAATGCTATTATAGGTGAAAGAATGCTAATTGCCATCTTCCCAATAACTTATTGATTTTAATCAAATCTTCCTAGAGCAGCATGCCAGCGGCAAATGGATAACTAGATAGAGGGAAAACACAACAATGGAAGGGAGTGATGTGGAAGAAATTATTCATGTTTGATTTGTATAAAATTGAACAAATATTCTTGATCAGCATTTATACAAATATAGATTCCTTGGGAAGGTGCTATCTAAATTGCTTCTTTCACAGTGTATTGAAATTACCATAACCGTTAGCATTTTTAATTATTTTGATCTGCTGAAAATAGATTAAACTGAATGGGAAATTGGCTTATTAAGGCTTATATATTTCAGTTAACATGAAATGTTCTCAGCCAGTGTGTCTCCAGAATCATTTAGTTTAAAAAGACCCACACTATCTCTGATTGACAATGGACAGGAAAGGGATGGTGAAGGTGAATTGAGTTCCCCCAAAACAAAGTTTTATTTGTGGATGAGTATAAGAGAAAATCTTCTAATTCCTATCACTTCATTATTGCAACATACCCACACCTGATAATAGGAATATTTCATAAATGAAAAACTGTCTGTTTGACAGATAGAACCAAGTTTTTTGTAGGGAAAAAAAAATCTTGCTAGACTAAACTTACTCACAAAAAACAGAGAACCCTTGAAATCTATCTTGTATTACAAGAGCAGTTTCTCAGTGTGAGATTCAATATGTGTGAAATATCAAAGAGCTCACACTTTGGTCATTCGCTGATAATGACAGAGAAGCACAGTCTCGAGTTTCAACTGCAATCTCTAGGCAGGTCCTGTGGCATCCCACTGTCTGTTTATTGTTGGGGAATGTCTTATACGTCAATACCGTGACACTGGACTCAAAGGTAGATTTCAAATAAGAGCATGACTGCACTTCTAAATGAGTATTTAAATAGTTTCCCTTACAGTAGTTCAGTGGTAGAATTCTCACCTGTCATGGGAGAGACCTGGGTTCAATCCCCGGTCCAAGTACTTCCCAAAACAAAAAAAATAAGCAAAACAAACAAAAATTCAACAAATGGTGCTACAATAATGGGATACCCACATGGGAAAATAATGAAATGTGAGCTCTCTATACAGCATACAAAAAAAAAAACCTGTTTCCTTTCCAAATGAAATTAACATAACAATAATTCCATTTACAGAAGTATCATCTTCAACATCTCTGCTAGAAATGAGTTTTATTGTAGCTTAGAGCAGGGTTTGTATTTCAACCCTACTGACATTTTCTGTCTAGATAATTCTAGGGGGCGATCTTGTGCACTGTAGGATGCTTAGCTGCATTCCTGGCCTCTATGCAGGAGATCCAGCAGCCCCTCACCCCAAAGTGTGACAACCAGAAATATCTCCAGACATTGCCAAATGTCCCCTGATGGGTAAAATTGTCCTTGGTTGAGACCACTGGCTTAGTGAGAGGGGATACTAGAGTTCTCTTTATAATGCTGCAACTCAAACCTTTCCCTAAAAAATGTCTCCTTTTCTGTAAAAGCACAGAAACAGAACAATGAGATTTTCATTATGGTTCTAAAATCTAATAAATTGTTCTGTAAAGGTATGCCTATAAAAACGCAGCTAGGACAGCATTTTAAATTTATGAGATGAACTAATTATATGAAATAGGTAGTAGAAAATAATCACAGTGTAGTTTTGAAAGGGCAAATAAGACTCACGATTATAAGATGTTACCTCCTGTTTAAGGTCTAGCCCAACAATGGCAAATGGTTTGGAATGAGTTGCCAATTCCAGCTGATTGGTAGTGGCTGATGGGAGCCCTGTATTGAGAAGGATTTTCATGCTGTATCCAGGCTCAGCATGGAAGAAGACTGTGATTGATTAGCGATGTCTGCCTTGGAGAAGGCAAAGGAGAGTAATAGCACATACTTCATCCATTGGCCCATTCCTTCCTAGTCATTTTAAACGATGTGTTCCCTTGCTCTCCAGACTGTTTTAAACTCCTGGTGAGACTCTGGTATGCTGTCTTTGTGCTACATAAGTAAATTCATAAAAGAAAGAAACTGAATGAAATAAAAGTGACTTCTAAGTATTTACAAAGCATTGCTTATTCCCTAGGCACTATTTTAGAATCTGTGGATAAGTTTTTGGAAAAAGAAAACATTGACTTTTATATAAAAATAAGGTTTTTTTTTTATTATGGTCTAATGGTGGTCTTGGCTCCAGTGAAAAAGAAACAAGCCACTCTATTGTTTAAAACAGAGTCACAATGTATTGACTTTCCAGATTGTACAGTTTCTTCTAAAATCTGTATAATTCTTTACATTTTGTATTATATTATATCACTCTTAGTTTCTGAGTTGCCAAGAACAAATATTAGGAAATTTTCTTTTGCATCTAGACAGCAGTATGGATTTAGTCCCTAAGAATGATTTGTAAGGAGTCAGGACAAGGTGACTTTCATGCTTCTTTAGGGCCAAAACTGGCTATACCTATGATAATGCTTGTGAATAATTAACCAGGAAGGTGCCAGTAACACACATGCTATATCAAAGACAATTCAGGAGGTTCCCTCTCAGATAACATTGGATCATATTATCTCCTCTGCAAAATTAAATAAGGTATAGATACTGAATTACATACCAAAACCAGCATAATGACTTATGAAACTATTTTCTGGTTAGGAACCATCAATTTTCTTAAACCTTTCCATTTCCATGACTAGAACTAGCACTTGACTTTTTAGACCAGCGGCCACTTTTCATAAAGAAGTAAAGTGCTAGCACTGCTTATTTTGTCCCAGCTGCATGAAAATCAAAACAATAAGCTCATTCTGCGATGCGGGTTTCAGGGCTCATTCGCCAATTGAGTGACTCTTAAAGGGCTCCATATAAATTTGCATCTTGGCACAAAAATGGAAAATTACATGTGAATAATTAAAGACACTCATACTAAACCCCTAACTGCTGAAGAACTGCTGTAGGTAAGGCTGACATAAAACTTTGTTGATTTTATTTCTTTGTATTGGGGTTAATTTCCCTGATAAAAGGAAAATAAAAGCTGAGACAAGGTGAGTGTGAAACTGAGTTTCTATTCCACAAGGCAGAGGAAACCTGCTGCAACAGAAATTAGGCTCTATGGGGTGGGGTTCTCAGAGTAACTGCCTCAGAGAGGATTAAAGCACTGGGGACTGACTTGTACATGGACATATAAGAGTGAGAGGAGCCCCGTGAAGGTGGCAAGGCATATCTTCCAAAGGCAAAGGTCACGAATATTCACCAGGAAATTGTGATGGGCCCGTTTAAAGTCTTTGGTTTATCGATTCACACTTAGTCTTTTGCAGCAAATTCAGCACAGGCTCATTGCTGAGTCCCAAATCCTTTGGGACCACCATCAGGCTGTTTTCTGCCCACTATGACCAGTTTTCCAAGAAGTGGTGCTTTGGTTCCTTGTTGCGGCAGACCATTTACTATCTTATATCTCCAAGCTAAGGGTCACGCTGAAGGCAAGTGCACCCACAAAAGCTGAAAATTCTTTGAAAAATATCTGCTATCAAAACCATGTTAATTTGACATCTGTGGCAGCTTCAAAAGGAAGAATTTACTCTACAGCCGATATAAAGCAAAAGTACTTTCCTTCCCTGCATTTTAAGCATTTTTGCAAGTTGTTTGGATTAAAATCCAATAGAAAAGCAGACACACTTGAGACAATCACACAGGTTCCTTCCACAAATGTCTTCTGGTAAAGAATGGGCTCCTCTGCAACCTGCAGCTGAAAATTAATCTGAAATAAAGTCAAGGACAGGACCACCAAGGGGATTTTTAAAGTATATTTAGATGCACACCACAATTGAACTACTAATGTTGGGTAAATGAGGAAGTAAAATAAATTACACGATTCGTTATCAGCTTGAAAGATTTGGAGAGAAAAGACTCCCATTTGAAAGAACACTTTGGGGTTTTTCCTTCCACAAGAAACATGTTTCATGTCATCCAGACACTAAGTAGATTTCTTTCACAAAAACTGTTACATTATCTGGGTAAACATGTCAATCAAAGACTACAACTAGCAATTTACAGCAATGATGCTAGATTTAACATCTAGAGACTAAGATTCCAGGGGAAATAGTGTTTTTATTTACCTCTTTGTTACTAGAACATTTTTTTTAAGGTTTTTATATCAGGAGCTTTGAAAAGAGAGTATTTATGTTATAACAAAAACAAATCTTTAAAACTTTGGATGTCTTTTTATTGGATTGCTTTCTCTTTCAATTTAGGACGTGAGTCCTCCAAAACACTGTTTACAAAATTTTTGAGTGTATCTCAGAACAAACAGTTTTTCTTATAATGAAGCTTTGGAAGAACAGTGACATAGTTTCATCTTTTGCTTGCATGTTAGAGGTTTAATCATTACTTATTAATTTTCTTATTTTCATGAGGTTTTTCTCAAACTTAATATTCTATTAAGGTAGCATCTGTTAGAGGAATTATCTTGGTTTTTTAAAGCAAATTTTAGCTGATTATCATGAATCTACATAATTAGAATTAGGTCTAATTATGTAGTGTAAATACATGTAATATATTTATAACATATAATGACATAATTATGATTCACAATAATGTTGAAAAACTCCCCCTTAAAATTAGTAAGAAAAATATGCTGTACAACCCCTCTACAATGTATTCACAATTTTACAATGTATTTTTTTCTGTAGCTTCTAAAATGGAGCTTGGTAAGAAACTATAATTAAAAATAAATATATTTTAAAGTTATTACACCAAAAGAGTGCTATCAAACTTTTGTTATATTCCCAAACCATAAATATTTTACAGTCTATTTAAGAGGAATCCATCTTGAAAGGTTAATTGTAATAAGCATACAGGTCCAATGCACCCTGCATCCAATTTTGAATGTCTAGGATGTCAGGGAGCAAAAGCTAATGCAAAATAGTCTTATTTTTGTATTATAAACAAATTCATCAAAATAATAGAAAATATTAAAAATCAGGATGAATTTTTACCCATTTACAAAGTGGGAAAACAATGTGAAAAACTGGGGCTATCCACATGCATTTTATACACCATATTATGTGCAGAACAGGTTTCAAAATCTTAGGACAGTTTAATCATTCATTTAATTCACAAAATTGAATGATACATTAGAAACACTGTAGCAGGGTTTAACAAAAAAATCTTTGGAATGGTGCAAATAGTAAATATTTTAACCTTTGAAGGTTATATGGTCCCTGTCACAACTACTTAACTCTGCTGTTGTAGCTTGAAAACAATGATACACTAATACTAAATGAATGGGGATGAATGTGTTCCAATAAAACTTTACTTACAAAATAGGCAGCTGCTGAATTTGACCTGTGGCAGGAGCATTTTTTTTGCTGATCCTTGCACTGTAGCTCGGTGATTAGAATGGATTCTGGTATTTGACCTCTGGCTTGACTAAATAAATGTTTGTATCTTGCTTTAGCATTTTCTAAATTGGTCACTGCAGCTAACCTATTTCAGATTTGTCTCATTTGTAAAATGGTGGCAAAAATAGTTCCTATCTCAAAAGGTTATTGTGAGGATAAAAATGAAATAATTTATGTAAAGCACTTACAATAGTGTGTATCTTTTTAATTTTTTTTGGCATGGGCAGGCTCTGGGAATCGAACCTGGGTCTCCGGCATGAGGCGAGAATTCTGCCACTGAGCCATCATTGCACCTGTGTATCTTTTAATAGGAGGAATAAATTGGTGTTTATAGATATATAGTATGTATATGCAAAATATTTGGTATTCAACATTAGTTTTCAATTTTTGATAGCATAATTTTGCACATTAAAGTTTGAAAAGCACTGATTTAGTTATTGAAACAAAATATCCATACTGATAAATTATTTTTCCAAAGTGAAAGCAACAAAATGTCCTAATGAGTCTCACCTTATAAATAAGGTATAAACTACATGAATATGCTAAATAAATTATGTGTACCTTGCTAATATTCTTTATATGTATAACACACATCTCATATATCACATATAGAAAGCACATGACAATGTATTCATGCATATGCAATCAGCAAATAATTGCTTAATGCCTAATAGATGTAGTCTTCATATCAGGTAGGGGATAATCTCTATTTTCTTGCTTTTTATTTTTTTAACAATGTATTGAGAGTTGCAAACAAATAGTAGACAATTAAGACTCAGTGTTATAAATTATTCTCATAGTGAACACATGTTATAATTTTCATATTATTTTGGGGATAACCGAAAAAATCCCTCTTTGCCAATCATTGAACATTTAAAAAAATTTTTTTTGCAAATATATATGTTTCACCACTAAAAATGCAAGCATTTTAAGGACATGCATATGTCGTATTTCTTGAGAACTTCTAATGTTATTATACACATCCTGATTGTTAAAAAAAAACTTGGACAAGTTTTTATAACTCATTCATCAAACTTTTCTTGAGGTCAATTTTTTTTTTTTAAATCATAAAATCAATAAACAGCTCAGGCATTTTTATGAAGATAAGTGAGCACCTTATAATTTAAAAATGTGAATCCTGCCTGCTACCTCTCTTCCCGAAAGTTATGATTAACTACATAATCCTGGGAAAAAAGAGCTAGATATTTCACCAGATGTTAGTGAATTTCTAACAAAATGCTCCATCGACTACAAAGCAGGGGTTACAGAAGAGAGATACTAGCCTGATTGTCAGGAGATCCGAATTTCAAAACCAACTCTAGAAAAATGACATAGCTAAACTTGGGCAAGTCAATTGCCCCTAGGCCTTGGGTTTCCCACTTTTACTGTAGATGAGCTTCTAGGATTCTCAAACAGCAGCATCGCCAGCTCCCTCCCTGAGGTTCTGATATAACTGCTTTGGGGTGGGGTGTGGGTAGATGTGGAAGATATGACTTGTGTCCTCCTGGCTCAGAATGGCCCTCTCAGTGAGCCAATGTCAATGAAGGGCAGTGTGTCTTATGGGCATGGGACCAGATAAGGCTGGGAAACACAGAACTAGGTCATCACTCAGACCCATTTCAACTGTGCAGTGGATGAAATTTCCAGTGTCTTTCCTTGGCCCATATTTCCTCTGACCTATTACCCCTGGACCCTTTTTTCTCCCCATCTTGCTATTCCATCCCTGGGTCTGGAGTCCCTTTGCTTGCCTCAATAGCAGCAATTCTCACTGAGCCGTTAGCTCCCTTAAGCAGCTTCTCTGACATGAATATCTTTTGACCATTTATTTCCTCATCAAACTTTCCATTGCCTTAATCCCATTCTCTCAGAGTCCTGCTCGGGGACTCCACTTTTCTGAGAAACCATCTCCACACAAAGTGTCATATTAAGGTTTAGTATAAAAAATTAACCAACCCAGATAATTCATTTGTATTTTCACAGAAGACTTTACATTTTAAAAAATGAGTAATGAGTTCACAGGGAATTAATATATTTACTGTTGGGGGAGGGGGGCTTGGGAAGATACTTTAAGGAAGTGGAATCTTTTAGGGGTTCATCACTTACCCTTTGAAATTTCTCTATAGAAAATACTTTTGATCTGTGATGCTGGGTTTCTCATCTTATGCATCTGCTGTTTGTATATTTTCTGAAGTGTCTTTAGACCCCGCTACACAAAGTATGCCTGATGATTAGCAGCTGGGACATGTTTGAAATGCAGAATCTTGGGCTCCACCCCAGTCCGACTGAAACAGAGTCCACAATCTAACAAAACTTCCTGGTGATTATTCCTAAGAAGATTAAAATGTGAGAAGCATTGATAGATAAACCTGATGGGCAAAAGATCCCCCCTGCCTGGATCAGCATGGATGTAATGGTTAATTCCATGTGTCACCTTTGCTAAATTATTGTGTCCAGTTGTTGGGTTAAGTGCCAACCTGCTTGTTACCCTGAGGGGTATTTTGTAGATCAGATCTGCATCTGTAATGAATTGGTTGTATCTATAATCAACAAAGGAGACCGCCTTCAGCTAGGTGGATTAGTCTCATCCTAACAGGTGGAGATCTAAAAATCCAGAAACTGAGGATTTCTGAGGTCAGAAAAAAATGTCTATGACAACTTCAGCAGCTGCCCTCCTGGAATTTCCAGCCAGCCAGCTTTAACTGGGAAATTCAGACTAAGGACTTCACCTTTATTGGAGTTTCCAATTTATGCCCTACACTAAGGAGTTTGGACTTACAACCCTCCAAGTCACATCAGCCAATTCCTTATAATAAACTGCTTAATATATGCTTATATCCTGTTGGTTCTGTTTCTCTGCAGAACCCTAACTAATACAATTAGTAAGATTGTCTTTACAAAGCAGAGAATGAGGTGGATAATTTTAAACCACGTGGATTGAATTTCATAGATGGAAACACAATACCTCCCCCTGGGCTTTGGGAGAATTTTTTACCATCTTTTACCACCTGGACAATCGAAGATACCAAAAGAGGTACATACGCTTTGTGACCTATACTTGGCCACTTCCATGCTAAACCTTTCTGCTCTCTTATTTGTCCTATCTGCCTACATGTCCATATTGTCAAGGGAGATTTCAGCCATGTTGGCGGAAGAAATTTGGTGTTATTCATCTTTACCATTCTTCTCATCTCAACCGCCCCTAATCCCCTAGTACCTACCAAAGTGTGGCCCACATACTCAATACTAAAGAAATGTTTGCTAAACTTATAATGAATCAATAAAGGCAGATCTACTATGAGAGATGCTTTGTTTTGCCACAGGAAGTACAGCAAGGCAAAGACATACGCTTCCCAGCCATAGAGCAGGGCATGACAAACTACGGCCCCCCACTTGTTTTTGTAAATAAAGTTTAATGGCATATAGCCATTTGTTCAGTTACTGTCTATGGCTGCTTTTGTGCTATAACATCCAAGTTGTGTAACTGTGACAGAGACCAGATGACCCTCACCAACAAAAATGTGTACTTTCTGGCCATTTACAGAAAGTTTGCCAACACCTGTCACAATCTTGGGTCTGGCTCCTCAAAGCCATTCTGTACTGGTTTCTATGTGATGCCATTGCTGGCCTCCTAGGCAGAAACTCAGCAAGCATGGCCTAGATTGCACACGGCCAGGATTTACTTGAGGAATGAAAAGGCCTTTCAGAAGAAGCAAAAGTAGCCAGCAGCGAACAGCCTTCCTGGTCTTTCAAGCCCAAATCCCCTTTCATAGAACTTTTAATACAATTTTGAGTAGGACCAAAGTTTAGCTTACTCTTTGATGATCAAAACATAGTCTCCTCCCCCTCCTTGTCTAAAGTATATGTAATTGAGTAAATTCTGGGAAAGCATTCATACGATTTGTTCTGCGAACTTTGAAATTCCCTTGTCTCTCACTGTACTGCCTTCACATGTGTGCCCACAAATCTGAATTCCTGGAGCGAAGGGAAAACTCTGTGGGACTTCTCTCTCAAGCTCTGCTTAAATTAGACTTCTGTACTCTGGGCAGTCATTTTAAATTACTTCTGCCATCTCACCAGGTAAAATCTCCTAATATTTCACAGATATATGAGACCATTGTCCCCGCAAATACAACTGAAAAGTATTTTACAATTCCTTGTCTTTGATACACACTGTCCCAAACATCACTTCATGTATCAGTCAGGGTTCAATCTGAAAACCGATTGAAATCTAATATCTAATATCTAATAAAATATGTTAGCATTAAACGGATGGAGGCTATGACTCAGGCAGAAGTGGCTTGAACACCCCTTAAGATGGATAAAGGGATTTTGTATCCTCTTTTGCAGAGAGGGTTAGCGTTTTTCACTTGTACTAAGGACATTTGTGTCAAATTAGGCATAAGCATGATTTTGGTCTTTTTCTCTATTTGAAAGTTAGATATTTAAAAGAGTGTGGACTGTGGTAGTTTTGCAGTATTTCAATTTAGATGAGCTAAAAATTCACTTCCTCAAATGCCCTTCCTTTGATGGGTCAAGACTAGCATGAGAAAAATTAACATCAAATTGGGAAAGCAGAAGTGAAATAGAAGAATTTTTTTTTTCTAACATTCTGTCATCTACAGACTCTCATAATTAGGGGTCTACAGAAAGCAAGCTTGGGGTGATTGTTATGGAAAAACCATTTGGTCACTCAGAATCTTGCCTTCTGTGAGCCCTTGGTTACAGTCTGTACGGATAATAATCTAAACAACACTTTTGTCTGTGATGTCATGCTACCCTTGATGCCTCTGCCATTAGAGAGAGACTAATATCTTTAACTCCAATCAAATCAAGAAATAATCCCAGATAACCATAACCAGTTTAGAGAACTCATCCCTAAAGATCTGTTTCCCTGCAACTACTACCAGTAACAAATTCTGCATCAGTTAGTAAGAGATGCTGAACCATCGTGAATGATGAATAAAAGGGTTTAGCCCTTACTGAGTTGTGGGACCTGGTGGAGGGATCTACGTAAGACAGGCTATTTTCTTTACATCTGTGGTTGAGTCTGAAGTTGTAAGACAGACAAGTAGGGTAGGAAAGTTGGAAGTGTTGAAAACAAGGACTAACTGTAACTGCAAGGACAAATTAGAATCCACAAGGACAACTGGAACCATCATGTGTTTCTGTCTGCTACCAATCTTGATGCCATGCATGCACTGGAGGAGAAGATAGCACCTTTAACAAGTGGTTGCACGTTAATATACACTGGGCTGAGGACGCACAAAAGCTGAAGGAGAAGACCTGGTAGGAGCCAGAGGAGCCGCAGACCTGGTGCTGTCCCAGCCCAACCAAGTATGCCACCAGATCAGCAACAATGTCTGTGAATTCTCCAGGGCCACACTCCTTGCACCAACCTTCTGTGTGTAAGATATACAAGAGCTGCCTTACTTCTGCTTTCTATGTCTTATGCAAATTTCTTTCATGATCAATGCTAACTTAGAACCACTTGGGGAAGGGAATTCTATGCAAAGCAATTTCAGCTTAACTAAATAGCTACAGTACAAAGCCAACATACTTCATTATTTAACTTCCAGTGATATTCATCCTATCCCTTGGACTTTTATTGCAATGGGTACTAACATTTACTGAGCATCTACTACATTTTAGGGAATCTATTTGGTGATTTACATTTTTCACTTTATTCAATATTCACCACAATCCTGGAAGGCACACATCTTTCCACCATGAACGATGGAGTAAATCAATATTCAGAACAGCTAGTGCAGCAAACTATAATCATTTACTTGCATGCCCATCTTCTCTATTAGACTTTGAGCTATCCCAGGGCAGGAGCTCAACATTTTATCTTTGTAGCCCAATGATTAGAATAGTACTTAGAAAATAGGTGAATAAATAATATTTGAATACCATAATGAGCCCAAATTTCTTGGTTCCTCCTGGAACTTTTTATACTTTGTTTTGTTTAAGGTTTATGCATATATTTCTACAGAATTCACAATATATAAAGGGGAAGAGAAGAAAAGCATAGGCAGACTTTTATTATGGTTTTTTTCTTTGAATTAAATATATGAGGGTATCTCTGAAGATAATTGACAAATATTTCATAGATGTTATGAAATTCAATACTTCCCACTGGTTTCAAAGCAATCAAAACAAAGGCTTTCCTTAAAGGAAACATTTGCTATATGTCAACTGGAGGAGGACAGTAAAACAAGTTGGAACCAGCTCATTCCTCTACTTTAACTTACTACTTCTTACTTTGCCTTTCTTCATTGGATGCTAGGAGGAGAATCTTGGTTGCTGGTCCCAAAATAAATCTCCAGCTTTATGAGGATACATCACTAGCCCGATTTGGAGAGAGCCAAAACTTCACCCTTTTTGTTTGTTTCTATCCAAACTTGAAATGTATGTAAAGGGACATTCTGAACATCCTAGAATTAGGACAGGTTTCAATTCTATACTTTCAGTCTTTTGTGAGTCATTTACCTTTCAGTGTCTAGGATTTGCTAAAGAGAGAAAGAGCATTACATGGATGTAGGTTCCAATCAGCATCACCAATGTTGTTATGTAACTGTTTGTGTGTCACTTTAATTATTTTAAGTGTTTCTGGACAGATCAAATACGAAGATGGAAGCATCTGAGAATGGATACTTCCGGTTGCCTGCTGACCTGAACCGATTTGACTATTCATCATTTCTAGGGTCAGATGTGTGCTACAGACATCCTTCTCACATGCTCACTAACAGGTTACAGTGACAGCAAGCATCAGAATGAATTCACCAGCACACTCAGGCATTTGTTAGCATGTAGGCACAGAGAAGTCATCTTTCTAAATGCCAGGCTTCCACCCTTGCAGGTGCTCGAAGAACAGCTTGCATAAACTCCATCATCAAGGCAGGTACATTCCACAGGATTTGGCTAACCATAGCGTTAGGAGATTGAATTCTTCAGTAGTCTAGTGAACCAGAATTTATGAATTTCTCTAAATTCATAATTTCCTGCAATAACAGAAAGTATCTCAAAAATATTTTATCAGTGCACGTCTTGAACATCGCCGATTTCTCAATGACGTTCTTTTAACAGTATCTCTTTTGTTATGTGAAGCAAACCCCAGCGTTGCTCATAGATAAAGACAGCTGGAGTGTTTTGACAGATGCCTTTGGAGCATGGCCTTTGGTGTGGAATGTGTGAACCTGTTGAGGACAAAGGACCACCAGAAGGTCCTATAAATAAAAGGAACACAAACACACATATCACACTGTCCATAATCATATTACATACAGACTAGGTAACATTTCCAGTACCCTCAATATTCCTGATTTGACATTCATTCAGTTGTTCAACCAAGAAACACGCATTGGGTACAGGGACTGTACTGCACATTGTAGCTGTAAAGATGAGTAAGACAGACCCTTATCCTTGAAGTATGCCATGGTAGGGCTTCATTACTCAAAGTATGGTCCATGGACCAGCAGTTTTGCCATCACTTGGGATCTCATTAGAAACATAGTATTTCAGGCCCCAGACCTTCTGAATCAGCAACATTTCAGCAAGATACCTAGATGCCTCCTATGCATGTTAATGTTTTGGATGCATGATTTTAGAGGGTAGAAATCTTCTAACATTACATTAGATTGTATCAAAATTACCTGGGAGTTCACTTCTTTGAAATTGCATATTTCTGAGCCTCAGGGCTCAGAATAGGGCCCAGGAGTCTGAAATTTAATAATCATGCTTTGGGGATTGTTCTGAAGGTGGTCTCGAGATGCTTTTGAGAAAACACTAGATGGATGGAGCGTAATAAGAGCAATCTGGGGATAAGGGGTGGTGGTGGGAATTGTACAAGTCAATAATGAAATGAGAGTATCTTGAGTTGAAACTACTGCGCTGTGTTTTGCTGGCATTGAATACTTTCCATTTTGGGTCTGAATGGAACAGATAGATCGTCTAATTGCTGCTCCAGCATTGGAAGGGTCACACACTTGAATATCTGGTGCTGTGAGAGGTCTTTTTCATAGCTAATGCATATCAAATAATTTAGGCCATTTCCATATCTGATAAAATGGGTTTCTGACAGAAACAAGGATGTCTAAACATTAGTCATTACTGAGTGCTAATCACAGAGTACTAAGATACTTGTTTATTATTATTAAGCATCTCAATCACTTAGCATTTTTCTAAAGTAAACAACCTTACATTGGTATGAAGGGAGGGTGATAGCTATGTAAAATTCCTAACAAGGCCCATGAGTCTCTCCACTAAAGCCCAACAAATGAATTGTATCTCTATTTTTAACAGATGAACCAAGGAGGAAAAGCTAATGATATGCCCAAGGACAGCTTTATGTAGCCAGGGTTGAGTACTCCAGCCATCCAATTTCTATCTCTAGTCTTAGTTGTTTTGTTTTGTTTTGTTTTGTTTTCACAAGTTAACAAGAAAAGATTTTCAGGTAACCCAGATTGCTGTTTTTATAAGTGCTTGTTATAGCTGTAGTGGAATAACAAGAAGTGCCAGGTAGGAGGAACACATTATCACCATAAAAATGAGCAAGAAAGGAATCATTTTAGCCCTGCCTGTTGGACAAAGAATGAAAAGACCCATCAGAAGCACCGTTTTAGAAATTTGCTAATTTTCAAGCCATCACATGGAGGAGAAATTCTTCCTCAAAGAAGAGATCGAATTTGCAGTTGCCACTGAGATGACCCTGCATCTTAAGTAGTTTTTGAAAAGGATCCTTGGTGCCTGGATCCTCAAAGAATGTGTCCTGGAGAAAAAACCAGAGAAGTGAGCAAAGATGTGACTACACAGACGTTCCTTACACAGCTTTATCTGCAATGGTAAAAGATTTGAAACCACACAAGTGCATAGTATCAGAGATCAAGAGTATACATTTATAAAATATCCAAACAATCCATGCAATGGAATACTATCTAGTCATTCAAAAGAAAGACATAGATCTATATTATTGACTTGAAAGTATGTCCAGGTACTAAACACAAAAGCAAGATTCAGAATGGTATATCTGAACTATAACAGAAGAATGGTAATATGTGAACAGAAAATGAAACCTCAAAGAAGACTCAACAAAATATTGCTAAGAGTAATATAATATGAGGACCAGAAATGGACAGATTTGTATTCCATTGGAGAGTTGGTTTAGAAGGCCACAGAAAAAGCCAAGGCCCACTTGAAACTTCAAAAAAGCAAACACCTGCTTGGCTGCTCTGTCTTCTGAATCTCTCTTGGTAAGGACTTTGAGGGCCTCCTGGATTGGGATAGGGAGCTGGAGAAAGCACAGAGAGCAGCATCACCAGACTCAGAAGCTTCAGCCCCCAGTTCTAAAAGGGGGGTGGGGTGGGGGAGGAAATTGCTATGTGAATTTCTTTCAAATTAATAATCTGGCAGCTAATTTTTGAACGAACTGTAATTTGTATGTGGCACCTCCTGTGAAAGCTGTCAACATGGAGTTGCTTTCATTTCACACTGGCTTGCTAGCTGGAAGGGTTGGCATTTTTCCAGGTGTTCACCAGGCTAACACAGGCTGCCATCAACTTGTGCTCTTTGGCTGAAACTATTGGAGTAATTTATAAATGTGATTTCTATTTAAAGAAACAAGGAAACCCCACCCCATCCCATCCCAAGCCAACACTTCTGAACCAATCAATATATACAAAGTTCCAAATCTTGGATAAGAGCCCACGGTGGTGGCAGCAGGGTGGGACATGGGTCTAAAGGTTGGGCATCTAGATTTTAGTAATTCTATACACTAGACTAGATATAGAATTTTTATTTGGTGCCTCAGTTTACTCACCTGTCATATGTCGGTAAAAACATTCATGTGACTTGCATCACAGGGTCGTAACTATCACATGAAACATTAGGTTGTCACATATGGTGATTTTGAAATTGAAACTCCCAACATTCCACCCCCATCTGCCTTGTTGCATGGCAAAACTCATGCACCCTTAAGCAGCATCCCTACCAATAAGGCTTTCCCTATCTTCTTTACTAATAGAACCCTACTATTTAACCTTATCCTCAGAGAGGCCATGTCTTCAAGGTTCTGACATGACCATGTAGTCTCCTCTCCTTGCTCATGGTTCCTTTAAACACAAGAATCATCTCTCCTGGTTTTCTTCTCAAGGTTTGTAGGAAAGATATTCCTTCATCTTAAAAAGAGACCTCTAACAAGAAATTTATTTTTATTCTGCAACCCACTGCCAGCTGCAAAAGCTTCCTGACTATAGAAATCTTGCAAGCATGATAAGAGAACGGGGAGAAGGCAATAAGGAGTCATGACAATGACATTGTAGTTCCTCAGATATGGAATCTTTACAAGAGTGACAGAGATCTCTAATTTTCTTCAAAGACTACATATCCTATCAGGGCACCAACTATGTTTTTTGATGAGAGCCATGTGTATCCCATTTTTGCCTTTAGCATTGTTTACACAAAATAAAACTCAAGAGTGTAGTGAAAAGATTTCCTGACTTGAGAGGTCCTGGGAAATTCAAGTTTCTAGAATCAAAATTGATTGGTGAAATGAGAAATATGATCAGTAAAATACCTCAGCAGTGTCAAATAATCTAAAGGGTAGCAGTGTTTCTCAAAGTACATTCTGTTGCATGCTTATTAGGGATTTTATTATAGTTATTGATTTTATTGATATTTTATTATAGAATTTCTCAGAGATTTTAAGATGCCAATGTGAATTGCATATCTCCAATGGGCAGGTCCAACATGCAATGTTTTCTAATTTAATCTGATTATATCACTGTGTTTAATGTGATCGCCTTACATTTGTAGTACTCATCAGAAAACAAAATCAAACCAAAAAAGAATAAGCAAAAAAAAACAACAAAAAAAACACAAATTGGGCACCACTGCTTCCCAGGTGTACAGATGACAGCATAGCTTCCATTTCATTAATCTCAAGCATGAGAGAGGCTCTATCATGTGGTGGTCAAGTGGTCATGTAATGCCACCACAATGGTAGCCCCATAAGAATTAGGATTTCATATTCTCTGCTGAATCCCTAGTGCCTAGAGCAGTGCCTGGCACACAGTAGATACTTAATATGTTTTCACTGAGTGAATGAGCAATCAGCACAGGTAGCTTTCTTCTGCTTTGCTTCAATACACAAGCACCATCACACAAAAGAGTAGATCTTTGAAGCAAAAGAATAAGTATCCCTGATTGATGGTAGAGATGGGTGTGGAAATGAAAACTGCCTTACTTACTTTGGGTGAGAGAAAAAAGGTATATTCCTAATAACTGGTTTATGAATCTGCATTAAAAAATAATTTCCTCCGTATGCTTGGTTTCATTTGGAACCATCATACCAAATACAGTAAATGAATTATGCTAAAAAAATAAGCTTCAAACCAAATAAATGTACATACACCTGCAGGCACTCCAATTGGATTTTTTAAAACTCAAAAAGTAATTATGCCATTATCTATTACTGGACCTACTGAGCTGTGAACAGATAGTGGAATTCACGTCTACTATTACTGAATCATTTTTTTTTTCTGGCTAAGAACTAATATGTCAGAGAAGTAGCCAAGAATAAAAAAACATTAGAGATATTGAGATTAATAACTATTATGGACATATAACAGAAATATTGAAACAGATATAGTGATAATAAGTAAAAATCTGCATCAGTTGTCACTTTTGTGCTCAGATCTTAAAAATTACCATAACAGATATTAATATACTTATGAATTGCCTTTTGTTTGAGCATGTTAAATATGCACTGGCTACTAGCAGGATTGATGAGCATGAGATTTAAAGGAAATAACTACTTATTGGACTCTAAGGTGCTGATACCATGATTGTTTCTGGCTGTGGTAAAATATGTGAAAACTGTGCTAATTTGCCAGGTATTAAACAATTCCATTCACTTCATTTTTTATATTTCTATTAGAGTCTCCCTTAGTAGATTTCAAGAGTAGGAACAGGAGAGTGTAGGTGCAAAATGACAGGGTAGGAAGTTTTACAAATTGCTCATTTCACTAAAAAAAACAGAAGCGCTGGAAAAGAGACTAGAATAAACTAGGTGGTAACTGTTTTAGTTTGTTAATGTTGCCAGAATGCAATAAACCAGAAATGGGTTGGATTTTCTAAAGGGGATTTATTAAGTTACAAGTTTAAAATTCTAAGGCCAGGGCAGTGCAATGGTGGCTCAGTGGCAGAATTCTCGCCTGTCATGCCAGAGATCCGGGTTCGATTCCTGGTGCTTACCCAAGCAAAAAGAAAAAAGATTCTAAAGCCATAACAATGTTCAAACTAAAGCATCCAGAGGAAGACACCCTGACTCAAGAAAGGCCAATGGCATCTGGAATACCTCTGTCAGCTGGGAAGGCGAGAGGCTGGCATCTACTGGTCCTTTGGCTGCTGGTTTCAAACAGCTTCCCTGGGGGTGTTTTCTTTCTGCATCTCCAAATATCTCTTTCTCTCTCAGCTCTGACTTTTACCAGAATGATTCCTTCTTAAAGGACTCCAGCAAGCAGTTTAAGACCCACCTTGAATGGGCAGAGTCACATCTTCATGGAAACTACATAATAAAAATCTCCCACCCGTAATTGGGTGGGTCACATCTCCATGTAAACAATTTAATCAAAAAAGTCCCACCCTAAACAACAGGTTTGCCCCCACAAGACTGGAATAAGATGAAAAGAACATGGCTTTTCCGGGGTAACAGTTTCCAATGAGTACATAACCCTAGAACCAGAATGGACATTTTGAACAACTAGAGCAGGGCCAGAGGAAGCAAAAGGGTACTGAGAATTCAACTTCTATAAAGTAAAAACATGAACCAGTGACCAGCCCACATCGTTCAGCCCTGCAGCAGTGGCTATGAAAATGGCAGTAGCTTGTTAAAAAAAATAGATGTAAGATTTGACTGAGATAGTATGTGCAACAACTTAATGAACATTAGTATCATTTTTATTGCTACGTCTATTAATTTTAATACTTCTATTTTCTTAAATTGCCATGAGAAAAGGAATCATTTATTAACCTAACAATATTGCCAATTTGCTAGATGCCAGGGCTGAGCTAAATTTGAGTGAAATAGCTATGAACAAGGTATAGCCCGTACACATCAAAATTCAGTGGATTATGGGAAGGCAGATATGTAAACCTAAAACGTAAATACACACTAAAAATATTTTAAGTGAAGTAAGCCCAAAGTATATCAGGAATATAGAACAAGATAATTCAGAGTCGGGTCAGGAGACTACGCCAAGAGGAAGAAACAGGTACACCTAATCTTCAGGGTTAGTAGAAATTGATCAGATGGACAGAACTGGAGATTGCTGGGGGAGGAAAGGCAAAGAGCATTACAGGCTGGCCAAAAGTTTGGAGGATTTCAGAAACTGCAAGTCATTTTTGTAAAACCACAATTGCCCTGTGAGTGTCAACCTAGAAGGATGCAAGAGAAATGTACACGTGTCCAAATAAAGTTGGACCTCACTCATATCCTTTACCACGTGGGCAGAGAGGAATGCTCTATTGTACAGTTCTAAATGAGAGAATGAAAATTAGATTTGGACAGATGAGGAAGATAGTGAGGAGGATAGGAAAACTAGGGGCCAGCCTCCAGAATAGACTGGTCAGAAATTCTCAACATAGCTGCAGTCCACCTGTTCTGGGTAAATGAGGAAGTGGTCAAGACTACAAATAGATCCTTACAGCCATTCATCTCTGTGGAAGACGGAGGGTGGTCACTAGTGTAGCAGGGTG
>PVIY010007605.1:0-48532 GCA_004026745.1 Myrmecophaga tridactyla | reverse complement strand
CAAAATGGAGGAGAGTTTAGAGGGAGAAGGAGAAGCTAACTTTAATTTAGAGAGTAAATGAGTTAAGGGGTACCAAAATTTGGTATTTGTTATCTATAACTAGGAGGCGATTAGAGTCTATGGCTGACTCTGGTTTTGTTGGGCTGCCACATCCTTCTTGCCAGTGTTGCACAGCATTCACGGGGCACATAGCTGGGTGCATAGCTGTGGGTGCATAGCTGGACTTCTCAGGCAGGATATTTGTTTGCAATCCATCATCACAGCTGACTTGACTTGATTGTGGTTTTCAGTTCTTGTTTTTTGTTTTTAATTATAAATTATGGTTAATCATTAGTGATTGTGTATTGGGAGTTGATTGGTTAAACCTAAGTTACATACTTAGAGTAAAGATATTTTAGCCTGTAATTTTTAAAAGTAATCAGTCTTAAAACATGTCTATGTTCAGACATATCCCTCATACTGTTATTGCAGAACCAATTATGTTGACATTGGTGATATGTTTCTCATGCATTTGTGACACTTAATATAACTTGCAACATGCTATAAAAGTGATGATACATCTGTAAGTGTATAGGACATTGGTTTGCAATTGCTGTATAAGCCTATAAGCTTATGCTCTTAGGACATTACTTTTGTGAATAACCTCAAGCTTTTCTTATCAAGTAAATGATACCTGATTCATCGTGACTCTTGCAAAACTGTCCTGCCACTGTTTATTTAGTCCCTTTGAACTAATTGTTCATCAACAAGTTCATTTTCCACTGAAAGTTACCCTGGGGTGGGATGAGGGGCATGGACCTTGATGTCATTTGTTCCATCTAGAAATGGATTGTGATCTAAAAAGCTTGAGAAATGCTAGTCTGAATATGAAGTAAGGAGAGCTTGAAGAGAAGCAGGCACTCTTCCGAGGAAGAAGTCGGAAATTTCATCACCACCCAGGGCCCACAAGCTGTCAGCAATTATATTAACCTTTAAGGCTAACCTGCAGCTTAGGCAGAAATAAAGAAGGTAGGGAAAAACTGGCTTAACTACTCACTGTCATTCATTTAGCCTCTCAAAATTTTTTGTGTCTAGATTTAATGGGTAAAATCCTTTCCAGTTTGCACCCTGCTTCCCACATGCACTTACTTGGAATTACCCCTTTTATTTTCCCTTAAACATCTTAACACAATGTAAGGGCCAATAATAATAATCTGTGTATCAGAAATATCAGAAACTAAAAAAAAAATGCTCTAGATATAGTAGATATTAAATATGTTAGTATGTGCCTAGAAAATTTTTTCTTGAGGCATCTATACCAAATTATTAACACTGGGTAATTTCAGAAGGGAATTATCTTTGGAAGTTTTCATTTTCTATACAGATATTTTTAAGAATATTTTATTTTTTCAATAGAGAACATGTATTACATGTAATCAGGAGATATTTGTTTCTATTTGTTTTCTGGTTTAAGATATAGGTATAATCTTATCCTACCCCTTGCAATTTTGAGCAAATGGAAAGTAAAGACACTGCACTAGAATCTTTGATTTGCAAACTATACTCATTTGCAAACTGCCTTATTGCTCTTTAACATATCTACTATTACCGGTACTATTATTTACTCAATACTTTACCTTCATTCCAAGCAATAAAGTCTGAAAAGTCATGTGTTTGGTGTGCTAGTAATATTAAAATAAAAACCTGTTCTTTCAGGTGCCACTGCAATCATTTTGCACAATCTCATTTGGGAGCTGAATTTTAGTGAACTTTGAATTAAATGACTTCCAAGATTCCTTTCAATCCCAAGATTCTATCAGACCAAACCAGAACACATTGACTATCCTATTTCTTTCTGGGTTCTTAAGGTAGCGCTTCATTTTGCAGTGACTACACTATTTTTCAGGCTATTTTTTCTGATTCCTGTCTAGTATACCGTACAAGTTTGGCACATTTTTTCCCCCATAAAGGACTAGATAGTGAAAACGGAAAATGTAGGTTTGGGGGATTACATTATATGTCCGTTGTATGTTCTCCTCCTCTTTTGCTGTTTCCTCTTTCTCCCTCTTCTTTTATAAAATGTAATAAAATGTACAATTCATCCTTAGCTCCTAAGCTGTTCATAAGCAGACTATAGTTGAGTTTGGCCCTGGGGCCAGAGTTGCTGACCCCTGAATCAACTCAATGACATGCCCTGCACAACTTGGCAAAAACATAATGTTTGTGCATAGTGGACATAGCAATAAATGTTGGTTGGTTTAATTTGGGGAGAAATTGGTATGCATAAATCTGCTTTCTTCTCCTTGTTGACAGTTTTAGAGAGAGTTTAGGTGGTGGAGAATAATAGCTCAAATGAAATGGCTCAGTTTTCTACGGATTTTTAACTATCCATGCCATTTCTGTCCTCCCCCACAGTATGACAGGTTCCTCAAAATTCTTTGTGGTTCATTGCTTCTGTTGGTGCCCAGAAGTTCAGATTTCCTTCATGAGACCCAGTGGGTCAATGGAGGAGACACCTTTACAGAGGCCACATTTAGCTTTTAAAATACACTTGAGTTTTAACATTTTCACATACATTTCTGTTAATGATTGGGGAAGTGCAGCTTCCTTTTTAGTCACCTCTCCTCTTCTAAAAGAGTGTGTGCATTTCACCTTTAAGGGAAGCTCTGGGCTCAGTGCTTCATCCCACATCAAAACCCACCTCTGGGATTTCTACCTTCAAACAAGTGAAACAAATGCATTCCCGCAGAGGGGCCTGCTGTCAGAGAGGAGTGAACTACGTATCCAGATATCAGAACTATTCAGATAGGATTGGCTACTTAGAGGAAGTCAGTGGCTGATAGAGAATATTTTCAGTGGGGGACCACTTAACACTCCATCCCACGTGCTTCCAATCTCTTTAGAGCTGAAGGAAAAAAAGCCCCTCCGCATTTTACGTGAGCCAAGAAAGTGTGTAACAGATGATACAACTCAGCATGTCTTAACCAATATATTTTGATTACCTCTTATCTTAACTTTCCCAAATTAATGGATTCTTTCCCACCAATCAGTCACATTTTCCTATAGATATTTACCAGAACAAAGAAAGCCTGCCTTCTTTCTAAATCTTTCCCATTTAAACACGGACCTAAAAGAAAAGATAGATAATGATAGATCATGTTAAAAAGAGAGGGAGAGAGAAATAAAAAAAAAAAAAAGAAAGAAAAGAAAGAAAAAAGTAGTTCCATTAGCAACTTTGGTAAGAAATTGCTCCACATTGTTCCTCTGACAAGTAATTTTTCCCAGCATGTGTGCATCTTAAAAGTATTGCAAAACAATATCTTAAAATGAACTGATTAGTATGCATGCTCTGTGGTCACATTTAAGTTCTATTTATAAAATCTATTCTGTTCCAGGCTCAGACAAACAAAACTGAAATGCAGCTGTGTAACACATTGATAATTTTCATTAGTTCTAAAAGCCTCAATAGAATTTGCAATTTTATTCATTACATCTAAATAATCCTGGAAAACCCACTGTGAAGGTGACCTTTCACTTTTTCGCCCCTGGCCTTTGTGGCTTGGTTGAGTCTGTTTGTGTATGTGTTTGTGTGTGTGGTGAATTGGGAAGAGCCTGTTAGGAGAAAGAGATTTTTTTTGTGAGAGTGAAGCACAAAACGGAACAAGAAATCAAACTGGGCAAAGATGAAAAATGAAGAAGAGAGAAGCAAAATCACCCCACTAGAATCTGAAAGCTGTTCTAACTGGGGGCATCCTGCCATCATTTCCCAGATGTGTACAAGCTCAGATTCCTGAAGCCACTAGGCGATATTGTTGGTAAATGTGGAGTGTATTCTAATTCATTTGGGAGGCAGTACTCCTTTTTGATCTGAAAGGATGAGGATTTTCCCAGAAAATCCAAAGGACAGGCCCACGAGAAGTAAACAGTGCTGCTTCTCTCAACTCAAACTTGTTCTTGAAAAGTAAAACAATGCCAGTTTAGGAAATGCCTTTTCTTACCGTGAGCCTTTCTTGTGTGGATCTTTAAAACAATTTGAAAACACACACTTCCGAGGATGCTGGCAGCCAGCCATGAAACCACAAAGTAGTCTTTAGAAAATTAAGATAGCAAAAAATTTAAAAAGAGGCATAATAAGAAAGGTGAAAAATAAAACGACGACTTGCAATTTTGAAGCTACTGAGATGGTGCTTCAACGTTGACCAGGCAATTAAAACGATAAAACATCACGTGTACAGAATGTGAGACACCTGTCTTAGATAAATATATATGTGGATACAAATGCTCACACTCTGGAGTTTATCTGATAATTGCTAATTTGGGACTTAAGATAATGACAGTTATGAATTACCCATTATGTGCAAGTGCCACCTTGCATATTCTATCTTCCTCATTGAGGCTAGCCAATGCTTTAGCAAGGATTATTTTATCTCAGAGTATTTAAAAGTGCCACATTTTAAAAAGATGGGGGAGGAGAAGTGGTGGCAAGGTGAAACTGGTGAATTTAGGTTAAGTAATGTTAAGCAGGCATCTATACACTGCTCACAGCTTTTAATATAAAAGTGTCCATTTTGAATCTGTAAGAGAGGATGTATGAAGCATTTCCCATACTACTGGAACTACAAAAGACCCCCAGCACACACAGAGCATCTTGTAGAACTACTGTTCTAGGGAACATGTTTTGGGAAATGTTGCTTTATCTGAATAACTGCTTTACCTGCCATTGTCAAATAGCAGGAATTAAGGTTCAGGACATGGTAGAATGATTACTTTTGAATGGGGAGAGAGAGTGTCAAAGCATAGAGTTTTGTACAGGCCAGCTGGGTACCTCTGAGAAACAGATACGGATTTTTAGTGGACTCAGAGTGGCAAACAATGGGAGAAAGAAAGGAATGAGGTTAGCAAAACCACCCTTTGCTTAAATTCACAATGTCTCCAGTTTTCATCCTTAGACATGGCAATTTAAGGTAGAAATTTACCAACACACTTAAAATGTTTTACAAGGTCTTTTTTTTAGCTGTTAGGTAAATATACACCTTCTCATTATTGCATTCCATGTTGACTAGAAAAGTTGCTGCTGTATAATAATGTGAAATCCCATCTTCTTTCAAACCTACTGTACCCAATGATTCTCAGGAGACAGGTCAGCCTACGTGGTTAGATTTTTAGACACTATGCTAATACCATGTGTGTTAGGGTTCTCTAGGGAAACAGAACCAACAGGAGATATGTACATATATAATATTATGTACATATTATGAGATTTTTAAAAATAGGAAATTGATTCATGTGACAATGGAGATGGGGAAGTTCAAATTCCTTAGGGCAGGCCACAAGCTGGGAATCCCAATGAAGGTTTTCAATGAATTCCCCAGGATATGCTGGCTGGCTGAAGTAGAGGTGAAAATATTCCCTTCTTATTGTTGAAATCATCACTTCTTCTTTCAAAGCCTTCAACTGATTGGCTGAGTCTTCTCTCATTGTTGAAGGCAATCTCCTTATGATCGCAGATGTAATGAACCATAGATGCAATCAACTTACTGATGATTTAAGTCCCATGGAATACTCTCATGATAACAATCAGGCCAGTGCTTGCTTGATGAAATGACTGGACATCATAGCCTGAACAAATTGACACATGAACTTAACCATTACAGTCCACCCTTGTCAACTTGGCAGCCATATACATCTTCTTAAACCATACTTTATCTCTAAATATTAATAACAATCATTTTTCACCTAACAATACTCAACTGTTCACTGTACAACCAAAAACACACTAACCTTCCCCCAAATAGGGTATAAGTCCTTCAGTAATATTCAGTCTTAAACTTGACATCCTATAACTTAAATACTATGACATTAAGTTAATACAACTTATATCATATGATAAAGTATAAAATAGGGAAGGAAACAAAGATATTTGATTTATGTGTGTATATATATATACAAACATACTCATAATAAAAGAAGGAAGAAATGTTCGATTCTGTAACTGGCCATGTGGCCATGGATTATATTTATAACTACCTTCTTCCAATACCCATTTTATATTTCCTTTACCCTTAGCAAGCACCTCAGCTGGCCATGGTTCTTTGCCTGATAGGGTGACTCAAATCTTCATTCCTGAAGTTTCTGGGCCATTGGAAATCTTGCCTGGACTGGATCATTGTAGTTTTCCATTTACTTTAATCACAGAGCGTGATAGTACTGAGATGCCCTAGAAGGTCTCCTGTATTCCAGGCAAACTCTTCTTTGTCACCATTGTGCAGGCATAGTTCTACATTCCCTTGATAGTTAGGATCAGTCACCCCAGCTAATATAGTAATTCCCCTCTATGTCTGTTGATTCAGAGGCATAAGGAACCCAAAATGTCCAGGTAGCAGTCTTAACTTCCAGTTCAATGGAATCCTTGTTGGATTTCCTGATGGAAACACTCCTTTTGCAACTATGTCGATCAGAAAAACTTAAGGTTTTGCAGGGTAGGAAGCGAAAATTTTCCTAGTGGATGACTAGGTATTAGTGAGTGGTTTTACTCCCATTTCCACTTCTTAATTCCTGGATCCATGAATCCTGGCTATGGGAGACATAGCACCATAGAGTGGATGCTAATTTAGAGCTTATACAATGTCTTGGAAAATATTGGCCCAACTTTTCAAGGTATTGCCACCCAGTTGGCACCATAATTGAGTCTTAAAAAGACTCAGACTTTTCCCCAGAATTCTGTGGCAAAATAACCACAGAATGGGTCTGGGGACCCACTGGACCCAATCTGCGCTAAAACTCCATTGATCACCTGACCTCCATAAGCCCCTACTCTGACTGGTGGACCAGAGTGACATTCTGGATCTCCTAAAATTATTGTCACTTCCAAGCCAGTGTCTAATAATCCCCAAAATATCTAATCACTTCTTTTTCCCTAATGCACAGTTACCATGGTAAAAGCCTGTATGTCTCTTTGGGGATGGCTGGAACATTAACAGTATACATCTGTGGCAGTGTAGCAAGGTCCTTCCCAAAGGAGATCCAACCTTGCCTTCATTCAAGGGGCTCTGGTTCTAAAAACTGTCTCAAGTCTGGGAATTGATTAAGGGACCACAACTCTGTGTTCTTGTAGTTCAAGTTAGACTTTTGTTCACTTGACTGGGAACTCTTCTGCTTATCCAGATCAAGTAAGAATTTAATAGACTGCCCATCTATTTTACTTCTAGCCATCTCCATAGGACTGTGCGAGTTAGTCTATTTTGATTATTGTTTTGTCTGCTGTCCAATATGATAGCCATGCCCACTTTGTCTTTGTTGATTAAGTGCTGCCACTTGGTTTCTACCAACGTAGTATCTGATCATGCCCACTTTGTTCAAGGATCCAAGCTCAGTGACAAAAGTTTCCACAGTAATAGTTGACAAAGAAGAGCAACCGCAGATCTCTTCAGGGATGATGGAGTTAGTCTCACAAATTTATTCCTTAGAGTATTGGTGAAAGGTGTGTCTAGCATTTCGATCTCTATAAGCCTTTGGATTCTCTCATCTACATTATATCAGGGCATTTCTGGCATTTCAAGTTCAAGGTATGTAGCCACCTTTTGGTCCATGCTTAAGACAACCACCTGAACAAATTGTTAGAGTCTTTTCTAACCCCTTGAGTTTCAACACTTTATCTAGGCTCTCTGCTTACGTTGGCCCATATCAATAAATTTAGCCTGCTCTGTCTATTCTTTCCATCCTTATCTCACACCCTTAATATCCATTCTCACACATATTCTCTTTATTTCTGTCTTAAACTGAAAGAATTTTGCAGTTCTTTTGGAATATAGTACACCTCTTCATGGGTCACACTTTGTACCTCACCTTTCGGGACATGTTGGGACTTCAGTCTAGTTATAGGTCTGGAAGAAAAGAGGGTAATGGGGGTGATCATGAGGAGAATTAGAAGTGTCTTGCAAGCACACTAGGTCAGGACATTCCATGGCAGTTTCACCTGTGAAATAGGATTAGCCTCTTCAGACACAAGTGTGAAGGCCATTTCCTCAGGGGAGGTAGTCACAGGTTTAGAAGACAAAGCAAGGTTAATCTCTTCATATGGAGGTTGAATGTCTGATTACTAATTCAGGCTGTAGGTGGGACAGCTGATTCTTCAAGGCAGAATTTAGTTGGGGTGGCTGATTCCTCAGGGCAGAGCATTAGAGGTTTATTTGGTAAAGACCAAACAGAATCTAGGGTTTCAAAAGCGTCACCGTTGTAATTATTGGAACACATATGTCCCCATTCCAATTTTCAGCATTCCATTCCTCTTTAATTAAGGTTCTTCTTTTAAGGGAAGACACCCTGCAAGGTTGGGAATACAGTTTACCTTGTTATTTAGCCACTCATAATGAGACGCTAGGTCTGTTTTTTCAGAAATCTCAGATCTATGGCTACAGGAAATAAGGTTTTCTTTCAAGAGCCACGTAGAAACTTTCACACCCTTCATGCGGCACTTAAGTGGGGAATTTGAAATCTTGAGCTCATCCCTTTCTTCACAACTGTATCTAGAGTATGTAGGAACAGCCAACCAACATCATTAAATTTTTAACTCCACAAAACACTTGTAAGTTGTCAAAAACACACTCAAGGTAAGCTTTGCCTCTTATAAGCATTTGGGTACCAATATCCAGTGGTGATAATTTGCCTGTCTCTATTGCCTGCTCACATCAGTGTCATCATGATAGTTGGAAATAGAATCATTAGTGCATTTGAATTTAATCAAGTTGAGAACCAAGTCCAAAATTCTGTAAGGCAGGCCACAAGCTGGGAATTCCAATAAGATTTTCAATACATTTCCCAGGAGATGCTGACTGGCTGAAGTAGAGATGAAAATTTCCCCTTCTGACTACTGAATTTATAACTTCTCCTCTTAAAGGAAAATTTTAATTGGTTGGCTTAGTCTTCTCTCATTGTTGAAGGCAATCTCCTCAGTTGATTGTAGACATAATCAGCCATAGATGTAATCAACTTACTGATGACTTAAGTCCATGGAATATTCTCATTTTAACAATCAGGCCAGTGCTTGCTTGACCAGACAACTGGAAATCATAACCTGACCAAGTTGTCACATGAATTTAACCATTACATGGGGGAAATTATTTGTACAAAGATCTCACATCAATATTTGAGCGAGAATGGAAAGAACACATCACTAGGAATGCATGCTTCTATCCTTTAATGTTAAGTACTATAGAATTCAGTCATGAGAATAAAGTTTAACTGATACACCCACATATGATGGAGAAGTAGAGGGATTTTTACTTCATGAAGTTTATGGACTAGGGAGCATTCTGCAGTGAGATTTATATTCTGAAATAGTAAGGACAGTGGATATTTTTGTGGACATTATAAAATGATTAAGTCCTAGAAGTTTCAGACACAATAACCTTATGGCAATTATTTACTGTGTTTGGAGACTTTACCTGAATCATTTATAGGCATTTAAGACCATGTGGTTCTCCATTTATATAATAGGCTGGGTTTTATGGAGCTATTAGTGTTTGATCACTTTTTATATAAAAGAGAATAAGGTAAGTTTTTAATAAACTATATCATATACCTAAAATTTGAAGTAACTGATAGTCCAATAATTTAAAATATTGTCAATCATTATATCATCCAATGTTTTAGGCCAAATGGATTATAAACTACATTATTGCTATTGACATGTATTAGTGCACTTTGGCTAGAAAGGGAAATACCTACTAGCATTTGTTAACATCAGATGAACCAAAACTGTCACATACCAGCATTAGAACTTCTGAGTGATTTGGAGGATTATTGTGCTATTATTTTAGCATCATTTTTATTATTATTAAAATTTCTTTTAATAATATCAAGAAAATGTACATTGTCTAGCAATGCGAGTTATCCAGCTTTAAAACAGTAACTTTGGAAAGGATTTAGATGTGATGAATGCGATAAAGGCCAAACAACTACCACGATACACCATGATATTAATTTAGAACATAATTTTCTGCAAATTACTGGAGATGAGCTGAGAAAAATAAAATTAAAAATCCCTAATTTAGCTATATATTCAATTTGCAAAAATTGTCTTGTAACAAGACTAATAAAGTGGAAAAAATGCTGGAGACGGCCACAGAATCAACTCATATGCTATAGTGATTATAGCTTTAAGAACCTCGAGAATGCATTCCAATTATTTTCTGTATGTTACTATGGTAAAATTAACCTTGAATTATGTCAGTTTTGAATTATCAGAGCTTTTCAGAAATACATCTTTGGGATAAAATAAGACTGCCCTGCACCAACATTTCATTCCTTCTGAAGGGTGTTCACTATGAAGCCAACTCAGCAGAGATGTGCTGATGGTCATTGTGTACATGAGGAAACAAGAAGAGCTGATATTTATTCCTCATAATGTGCTCAGCCCATAGTAAGACTTTGTAAGCATTCTTTCACATAGTTCCTAACAACAATTTACAGATGCATGTCCTGATACTATGTATATTCAATAAATGAGTTATCTGAGGGTTAGAGACTTGATATACATGCCCAAGATCAAACAGCTTCTAAGTGGAAAATGATCAGATTCAAAGTTAGGTTCTGCAAGTCCAGAGTCTCAACCCTTTAACCATGCACTATACTAAGACATATTTAAAATGTAAGTACCTGTGGGATGTCTACATTGCCTTTGTTTCCTGAACTTGTCTTGATTCAGTAAAGCTTGTTTTTTGTTTTTTTTTTTTTAAAGATGTCGTTGACGAAGGAGTTCATGATGCCCACCAAAGCTTGTTTTTGATGTGTTTATAACACTAAGAAAAATTGTAAATTACTGTGCACACTGTTATTTCTTTAATTCCATAAGAGGAAGATAATAATGATAATGAGACTGTTCCTTTGTAATTCCAGTGTGATATTTTGGTGGGTGGTTTTCAAAGCACATGGTATGCAATTAGAGATAATATGGATGGCTCCTTGCTTTCCAGGCGTGTTCCATCCACTAGGCATTTGCTGAGAGTGCTTGATATGTGTGCCACAGGAATTGATGTGGACATTTAATTTGCCTCTCAAGTTTGAGAGCCCTCAGGATTTTGGCAATGGAACATATGCTCAGATGACTCCTAATGGAGATCTATAACTAGGAGACTCTATTATAGTTAAAATATCGTTTTTGCCTCTGATAGTACTTCCTCCCCTCCTTGGACATCTTCCCTGCACTTAAAATTACCATAGTAATTAGGAGAGTGACTCTTGAATCTGTGGCTTACTAGCTTTTCTTATTTATTCCCTTGTTATGACTTTTATCATAACTTTTCAGAAGATGCAGACCAGAGAGTTATTTTCCCTGCCAAGGCATCTAAACTCAGCAGAAGCAGATGTCCAGCAGCATCATTTCTGCCCAACTATCACTGACATATTATGGAGGAAACATCAGTTGAGTAGTGGAAAATTAAAGCCTCCTCCCTCAGCCTCTCTGTCTGACCTATGCAATTTACATTAACTTTCCATTACTTATATCCCCTACCCTTAACCCATATATTATGTAAAAAAAAACAAAAACTTCTTGACTTCTTTTTCCAATGTACTGTTCACTGGTGCATTTAATTTTCATGTTTTCTAAAACTTTCTTATTTTCTTTTTTTCTTGTCTTCTCCATCCCACCTCTAACACCTATCCCTGCCAAAGTAACTTGACATGTATTCTTTGATACTTTTTTCCATACCTAAACTTTTACTTTTTGTTTGTGTTACCAAAAATTGATGGCAATATTCTGTTGAGCAGAGTTTATTCATGACATTCAACTAGCCATCTTGGAAAACTCAAATTCGTACTGACTGAGAGGGAAGGAAATAATGACCTTGCTAATGTACCTGTTCTTATCTTACATTTGTATTATAATAGTTAATTTATTCAGTGTTTACTATGTTCCTAGTATTTTCAACAGTTTAAAAATTAGAAAAATAATCTTTTTATGGACTTTTTGTTCTCATAGTATTGTAGAAGCGATGATCATAAAAAAGTAAAGAAACAAATGAAGTAGTGTCAGAGACTAATAGGGACTCTTAAGCAAATAAAATCAGAATAATGTTATAGAGAACAAATGGGATAGTGAGTGGAGGTAACATTTGCACTCAGATCTGTGTGATGGAAAAGACTCAGCCATGCAAAGTTCTAGACCTTAGGAAGATTATAAGAGGCAGAGAGAACTTCAAGGCCCTGAGACAATGAGCTGAGAGTATTCGAGGAACCAAACAGAGTACATAATTGAAGAAGCTTAATAGGAAAAGGGAAAGATGTATGGATGAAATAGCTGAGAGGAGCAGAAGTCAGATTATGATGACAATCAGTTTCTGAAAACTGACTGTTAAATGTTACGAAGATAGTACAAAATACTATGTGGAAAAATGCCTGTGTCTGAATAATACCTGTCTTCATGGATGAGGTAATAATTAAAACGGACTTTGAAAGATGGGTAGGATTTATAGACAGATCAAATGTAGAGTGGATGTAGATAACTGTACATTTTGCAAGTGGTAGAAGCCTATGCATGGGAAAATAGGGGAGTTTAAGCTGGTTCTAAACATAACAAATGTTTCAGTGTAACTGGGAAGGATTAGGGAAGATGAAACTTAAAGGGTTGGGAGGAGTTGAATGCTAGAATAAGAAAAAACATTAATCAAGAGCCACTGAAAGTGATGGGACAGGGAAATCACATAATCAGAGCTGTGATTTCAGATTTTTCTGAAATCTGTTGACTTGGGTGGAGTTGAGAAGACTGGAGGTTAAGGAGTTAGTTAAAAGACTTTATAAAGAAAGGGTAAATGACCTTAAATACAAGACATCTGGATAGAATGTAAAAGAGAATGTGGTTAAGAGAAATCTTAGACCTGGCATCTGTCCTAGATCCAATATAGAATTTCCTTCTCTGTGATGCCCATCAGATAGGCACAGTTTCTCCAAGATAACTCAAATGTCAGGGCACGCTTTACCTCCTGGACAAACCTGCTCTGTTATAGCACAACTCCAATTGCTCAGCAGCCTTTTTCTCAGGTTGAATTGAAATCTGCTTCTCTGTAACTTCTCACTGATCTTTCTTTTGTCTTCTGCAGAAAAGCAGACTGTGTAGCTCATTCTACTGTAAGTCAAACTTTCATATATTTAAAATTCTCAGTTATCGTTTTTTATCATTTGTCATCTCTAAGTCAAAACCCCTTCAGTTCCTTCAACTGTGTATTTTATATATACAAGCATAGAATGTATAGTGTATTTTAATTAGTAATCAACATTTACTGATTCTTTACATGCTATTAACAATGGGAAATTTTTTTTTTCCCCTGAAACGTTTCTTTTTTCTTTTTTGGAGAACTTTTTTTTTTTTTAAACCTTTCTCCAGTATAGATAGTTGGTTTCAGTCTAGGCATTGAATACACAACTAGGAAACAAGAACATTTTATAGCCCTTCCCTATATAATTTTATTCTAGGCCAGGGATCAGCAAACTGAGAATGATTTTTTACATTTTTTTTAGGTTGGGGAAAATTCAAACTAAGAATAATATTTCTAGATACATGAACATTTTATGAAATTCTCATTTCAATGTCCATAAAGTTTTACTGGAACACAATTATCCTATTACCTATTGTCTATGGCTGTTTTCATACTACATGTTTTGTGATAGAAACTGTCTGACCATTGAAGCCTAAAATATTAAACTTTCCAGAAGATTGCTGAACCTTTACAAAAAAAGTTTGCTGGCCTCTGATCCTAGGATGCTTTGTGGAGTCTGAGGAATTGTGGTGTCTGCCTCACCTGGGATCAAGTTAGAAATGGAAACTGTCAGGATTCACCCCAGACCTATAGAATGAGAATTTGCATTTTAACTGAACCTCAGGGAATGTGCATGCAAGTTAAAGCTTGAAGAGTGCTGGAGCAGCACTTCTCAAGTTTAGCATGCATAGGAATCACCCTGCGAGCTTGATGAAGTAGGGATCCCTGGGCTGCACCCCTGGAGTAGGTTTGGGATGGGGTCAAAGTTTGCATTTCTAACAAGCTCTCAACAGCTAATGCTGCTCTTTCTTGTGTGCTTTGAGTAGCAAGGCATCCAGAGGATTCTTCCACATTTAAATACTTTCTCCTTTGCAAGGTTTTCACTGATTCTTTCAGCCACAGTAACTTCTCCCTCCATTGAAGGCCTCTACTGCAGACTGTGCTCATTTTGCATTTATATAAAAGTCTTTGGCATTAGGACCTATCTCAACTGCAAGGAACTTTCTTTCTTACTAATTTAATGACCTCTTGCTGTTCTCCAAACCTGCCAAACACATTCCCACCTCAGAACTCTTGCACTTTGCTTCCTGTGGCTGGCAGGCAGTCATCTGCTTCACTCGCTCCTCAGGTTATTCTTTTTCTCCTTAAATATCCCCTCTTGGGAGATGCATTCTCTGACCTCCTTTTCTAAAATACTTCCTATCCCCACCCACCTCTCTACCCTCACGTTTCTTTATTGTTCTAAGCCTTAACTGCACAGGGTCTTGTGAATTTATTTTCTCAAAGTCTGTTTCCTTCAACAAGATTGTAAGTTCTGTAATGGCAGGGACTTTGTTTTCTTTCATTGCATAATAATTTATTGAACACAGTGTGTGCTTTGCACTTTTTTAGGATTGGAGGACAAATGAGTGTACCTAGGAATATGTCTATCATTTACTAGGTACTCAATGAATAACTGTTGAATAAATAAATGAATGAGATACCTGTTAAGTCACTTAGAGGAGACACTATTGTTTGTACTTTTAAAAATTTATATGCTCATTTTTCTAAATCATAGTAAGTGTACAACAATATTTAATGAACACTAACATTCACTGAGTAGTTATGTGGCAGGCACTACCAGTTGGCATGACTTTTATTCTCATTTTAAATTTAGCAAACCTAAGAACTAATATGGTTATGTAACCTTAAAAAAAAGTATACATGTGCATGAATCCATGCAATCTAACTCCAGAACCTGAAATCATAATCATAACAATATTTTCCTTCCTCAAAAAGAAATTTAGAGATAGACTGGCAGGTTTGTGTGGTGATTGAACAATATCACAAAATTGACTTATATGATTTTAAATATCCATTCACCACCTGTATCATTCTACTAAAGGTTAAAGGTGGGTCTAACAAATGTACACACACATAAAATATATGATAAATAGGAACAGAAATAATTGATTAGGTAAATGTACAGTACAATGAAGATCTAGTAAATAAGAATGAGGAAAAAATGTGGCTATGGAAATCATAGTTTCTAAGTTTCTATCATTGAGTTCCATATTTAACTCTGAACCTTATTATCCAGAGCAAAAAAGAAGGCAGAGTCTCTCTCTCTCTCTCTCTTCATTAGTAAAATGGGGGGAAAAGTAAGCATGACCCAAATAGGAAAGGGAAAATGATTTTATAGTGCCATGAAATACATAGAACTATTTTAGAGAAGTGACATCTGTACATTTGATATTTAGTGGACTACGGAAAGAAAAATAAATCGCTATGCATTAGATGAAGAAAGACACTCTGGTAGAGTAAATCCCCACCAGACATATCAAGACATATTATAAAGCTGTAGTGAGGGCTAGCTTCATTGGTGTACAACTTGCATGGTGGCCCACGGCTCCGTGCTTAGAAGGCTCCTGTGTTTGATCTCATTCTCTGCTGTTGCTATCACAAAATTCTTAATAATTTTTTAACAAGGGGCTCTGCATTTTCATTTCTCACTGGGCCCTGCAAAGTACATAGCTAATCCTGGCTCTAGTAATAAAGATAGTATACTATTAGTATAGGAATTGACAAACAGACTAATAGAGCAATATATAGAGTCTAAAAATACATGACAGACATAGTATTTCAGTTCATTGGGGGAAAGGATGGACATTTCCATAAATGCTGCTGAGACAGCTGGCTATCCATATGGAAAAAGAGAAATAATTTGGAACCCAAATTCAAACCATAGTAAAAAATAAAATCGAGGAACATTATAAGACTAAACTTGAAAAGCAAATATATATATTTTAGAAGACAATATTTGATACTATCTTAATGTTCCTGGGAATAGGAGATTTTTTAAAAGGTATAAAAAGTCAAAAGCATAAAGGAAATTACTGATAAAATTTGTCTACATTAAAATTAAGTACTTCTTCCTGCTTTCCATCTCCTTTGTGAGAATCTGAGACTTTGACTATTGCCTAGAATGGCTTGGGCCTAGCTTTGGGGTGGCACCCTAGATGGATAGGCTTATCGCCAGGGAAAAAGCTTTCTAACTGGCTTTTTCTCCTTATCCTTTCCACTTCTTTTGCATTACTTTTGGCTTGCGTGTCTGCAGGGATGGGAGCCAGTGAGATAGGCATCAGTGTTTTGGGGTCTACCTTTGGGCTGACTCAGCTAGGAGGTTGATTTCAACAGGGGAGATTGATCTAATATGTAAATTGACAGAGGATAACGGGAACCACATTTCTCACTGTTGGACAATGGAATTACAAACATGGAAAAGGAAAGGCTAGAACAAACTCTGCGATGTTTGATTGCATTGACTGATTGATTAATAGCATTGAAGATTATCAGTGCAAACTCCTGATTTTTAACCTGTCTAGATATAAAAACATAAAGAAGTGTGGGTATGCATATGTTTTAGTTTGTTAGCTACTGAAATGCAATATACCAGAAACAGAACAGCTTTTAAAAAGGGAATTTATTAAATTGGAAGTTTACAGTTCTAAGGTCATGAAAATGTCCAAATTAAGGCAAACCTATAAAAATTTCCAAACTGAGACATCCAGGGAAAGTTACCTTGGCTCAAGAAGGTCAATGATGTTTGGGGTTTCTCTCTTAGCTGGAAAGGTATGTGATGATGTCTGCTAGCTTTCTCTCTAGGCTTCTTCAATGGCTTCTCTGGGGCGTTTTCTTTATGTATCTCCAAAAGTCTCTGGCTATGTGCACTCTGTTGCCTCTTTCCAAAATGGTTACCTCTTAAAGGGCTCCAGTAAGCAACCCCACTTTGAATGTGTGGAGAAACAGCTTCATGGAAATCATTTAATCAAAAGTTACCACCCAAAATTGGGTTGCTTACATCTCCATGGATACAATCAACAAGATCCTACCCAGCAATATTGAATGAGGATTAAAGGACATGGCTTTTCTAGGGTACACAACAGTTTTAAGACATCAAAGCCTGCAAACACATATATACTTACATTTCCTAGCTGTGTTTGCTAAAAGGACTTAGAAGCAATGATAACCCAGGAGTAGTAAGCACAGTGAATGCCCAGATATTGATTCGCTACTAAAAAGTCCTGGACTCCTTAGAGAAATAGCTGACTTGCTAGAGGAAATACAAGATGAGTCTAGAATAACTGGTCGAGCCAGAAAGTAAGGAAGTAGAACTCAAAGAAAGATGGGGACATGCCAAAAGTCACAGAAGCCAGATTAAAGGGGTTCCATTGGCTATGCCTTGGATAATTTTTTTTGCATGGGCAGGCACCAGGAATCTAATTCAGGTCTCCGGCATGGCAGGCGAGAACTCTGCCTGCTGAGCCGCCATGGCCCGTCCTGCCTTGGATAATTTGAACATGAAAATAAAACAATGCTAGTAAGGGGTTACAAACCTTTGAGTCAAACAGGGATTCACAAATCCACACTGATATAAATAGATTAATTACTTGACTGATTACCTGAAAGGAAGGGAAAACTCTGCATTCTGGTAGAATGCCAACTAGGGAGTCTAGACAGAATTTAAAACTCACCATTTGACAAGTACCATTGTCATATATGAGTCAAGCAAGAGTCATCAACTGCTACAAAATCTGGTGAAGAAATGAAATCTGGTAATAATGAACAGTATACTCACACAGTCTCAAAGACTCTCCTCGCAGTATACTTGTGAATTACTTATCAATTTAAGTAAATACCCTAACTAATTGACTTTAGGGTGGAATGTCCTTCCAGACACCATCTTTACCAAGGAATAAAAGTTTCCAGGAGTACTGAGATAAATCTACATTGTGTACCTTCTTTTTATTTATTTATTATTATTATTTTTTAATTTGCATATGGGCAGGAGGCACCAGGGATCGAACTCCATACCTCCATCACGGCAGGTTGGAGCTCTGCCTGCTGAGCCACGGCAGGTCGGAGCTCTGCCTGCTGAGCCACGGCAGCCGCCCTACATTGTGTACCTTCTAATGTAATGCATTGCGAAGAACAAACCATCACTTCTGCAGAACTCCTATCAAAAAGCAAACACTATGAGGAAACATCAGACCCCACAGAAAGAAACAGTCTATAAAATAACTGGCTTGAACTCTTCCAAATGTCAAGATATGAAGGAATGAAAGAAAGAGGAAGTGTTTCAGATTGAAGAAGACTCAAAGAATTATGGAACTAACTGCGACCAGGTATTCCCGGACTGGATCCTAGACATATAAAGGATGTTACTGGGACAGCTGCCAAAATTTGAATGCGATCTGTGGATTAATGGCAATATATGATCACTGTTAACTTTTGATTCTAGGTGGTTGTACTGCGATAATGTAGGAGAATGTTCTTATGCATAGGAAATACAATGAAAGATTAAGAGGTAATAGGGCATCCTGTGACAATCTATTCTCAGATGGTTCAGAACTGTTGATTCTGAGAGAAGGGGAAATGAGATCTCTGCATATAATTTCTAAACATTTTATGTGTAAATTAAAAGTTATTTCAAAAAATTGAAAAATATTAAGTTCTTCTATTACCATAGGACATAATTGCAGGTACCATTTGGGGAAAGATGTATGTCACATAAAACTGAAAAAGAATTAATGACCAGAGAAAGAATTCCTATAGATTAGTAAGTAAAAGAACAATAGGGATATACTATAGTAAGACAATCCAATAGAAAAGCAATCCAGTAGAAAAATAGGCACAATGATTGATCATGAACCCTCAAAGAAGATTGAAAAAAAAAAAAAGTGATCTATAACATAGGAAAAGACATTCAACCCCCTTTATGATCAGGAAAATGTAAATAACAACCCATTTCACCCCCGTTTTAGACTTGACAAAAATTTAAAATCAAATAGTTTGGAGCTTGGGTGGGGATGTGAACGACAGAAATCTGATCCATTGTTGGTGGGAGTGCAACTTGACGTGACTCCTCTGAAAACAGCTTGACGTCACTAGCAAAGCTGAATATGTACTGTGCCAGACTGTACTATTTCTCACCCAACATACTGGCACATTTTTCCAGTGTTCCACTCTGCATTTTACATCTCCCCCTGTTGAATCCAGGCATTGTCATGTGGATTATTTTAGCCAATAAAATATGAGTGGACATAACATGTGTCACTTCTGAGTAGTGTGTTTTATCTCTTTCCCTCTGATTCTCACAGGTCATGTTACTGTGTGTGGCTTCTCCTTCAGACTGGACCCCAGACTGAAGAAGACATAGAACAGAGCCCCTGCTTGTACACGAGGCACTTGTAACAGGAGAGAGAAAATCCTCTTTTAGTGTAAACCACTGCTGGTGGTGGTAGTTTTATTGTTGTTTTTTGTTACAACCTAGCATATGCTGACTGATATATGTATATTTCCCGCAACGTGCAGTCGTCTTACCAGAAACATACCCTAGAGAAGCTGTCCAAACATACATCAGAATATGTCTCTAAGTGTTTATAGCAGCACTGTTTATAAAAAGGAAAAAAATATATAAACAATCCAAATGTTCATCAAGTGTTGGTGTTTTCACACAATGGAATAAATGATCTACAGCTGCAAGTTGCAAAGACATAACACTATTGAGTGAAAATATCAAGACAGAAGAATATTTACTTTCAAGTGAAAGTATCAAGACAGAAGAATCTTTACAATATGATTGCACATATTTTTTAAAGCAGGTAAAAATAAGCAATATATTGATTAGTGAAGTATACATGAGGGCAAAAATTATAAATAAAAGGAAGAAAAAAATTAAAATGGTGATGAGACAGGGAGAGTGGAAAGAAATGGAATCAAAGAAAAGCACATACAGATGTTTAGGATGGGATAGCGCCATATTTCTTAGCCTTGTAGTAAATAAATCATGATCATTTTGTTCTGCCCTATATATAACACATGTATATTTTCTTATAAACATTTCGTGTATGCTATATCTCACAATGAAAAAAAATTGGGAAAAGCATCTCAAAGAGTGTAAATTTGCCAAGATATCTAAACTCTAATTGTTTTCTCCTTTGTCTTTTTATTTTTAAATTCATCTTCCATGGAATTAGTTCACAGTTTGTCACTCTCAGCATAGGCCATTTGGAGAAGAATTTTCCTCAGCATTTTTACTGAGGAGTCCTAATTTCAAGCAATGAATATGATTCCTGGGATTTCTTTATTCTAAGAGAAGGTTGGCTTTTTTGACATGGGTTCTTGTGTGTGTTTACTTATTTTTATTTCTACTTGAAGATTAAAACTAAAATAAACATACACATAAGCAGATACATTTATACATATATACCCTCATATATACATACATAATAAATGTATAAATCAGTGTTCTTTTTGTTGTTTGAAAGAGTAGGCCAACCTGAAAAGCAGAGTACCAACTTAATCATTAGCTGATGGTGCCAATGATTAAGAGACAGTTCATAATGCAGGGAGGATGTGCACAGATGGGAAACCACTTCAAAAGCCTGACAGAAAAAGCACACATGACTCACATACTCTTTTACCTAAAATCCATAGGTCACTTGCTGTAGCAAACACAGAAATAATACCAGTGTACAAAGGTGTAAGGACCTTCTGATATGTGGAAAGCTTTTGTTTGAGGGACCTTCTCAGACTAAGTGGAATACTATTTTCTCATCTCTAGATACACTTAACTATGCTGAAAAATCACAGACCAAAACATCTGGCCACTGACTGAAAGATAAGTTGGTTAGACTGACAAAAGGAAATCAATCTGTTTTCTACCTTAGAGATCATGAATGAGTCCCATGGCCCAGAGTCACATCAAATTCTTGAAAGCCTCAGAGAACAATGCAGCTATAAGAGATATCACAACATAAGCTAGTAAAATAAAGAAAACATGCTCTAGGCACAATGGGAAAACATGCAAATGACTCTGTTGCCAAAGGACCAGAAAAGAGTAAGTGATATTTGTTAAGAATGAACATCTTAAGATCTCTTGTCAAGCACATGCTTAAAGTGAGAGCTGGCCAGATCATCATTTTGGTCGGTAGCTTGATTAGACTGTAATTTGGATAATAAATAGCAATTCTGACTTGGAAATGAAAGGCTGTTAAGAATTTAAAGGGCTAGAAAGTGGTGCTAGATTGATTGGATATTTGGTTCCATCATCCATTTGCCTGCCCATCCATTCATCCATCCATCCAATCAGTAATTCATTCATTTATTCATTTAGTCATTCATCAAACTTTATCTGAACAAAGATGATAGTACAAGCTTTATGCTAGACTCTGTGGATTCAAAAAGTCTAGGGATGAGTTGCCACCAAGTTCCTTTCTCCAAAGAGTACACTACTCATTTTGGGCTAGGTAATTCTTTGTTGAGAGGATTGTACAGTGTATTTTAGGGTATTTAGCAGCATCTGTGCCTGTGCTCAGTAGATGAGAGCAGCAAGCAATCTCCCACCAGACATTGCCAAATGCACTTGGGGAGCAAAATCAGTCCCAGTTGAGAACAACTAGTATAGCAGAGGAGGCAAATGTATTTGCAATACAGTCCAAAGAAGTTATATAATTTAGTAGCATCCAATACATCATTACAAAGGATTGAGGAGAGAGCAACAACATGTGAATACTTTTGCCTCCAAGAGTTATGAGGGTATACAGATGGCACCACTAAGAGTGGACTTTATCATTTTTAGAAGACAGAGCTTTACTAATATATGAAGATGTAGAGATTGCCTTTTTTATTCCAGGTTAACACATTTCTACTTTTTTTAACCTCTGATTACAAAGAACCTATTTCATTTACTGGCTGCTAAAACAAATATCACACAGTGGATTCATTTAAACAACAAGAAATATTGGCCCATTTTTGAGGTTTTGAGGCTAGGAGAAATCCAAATCCAAGACCTCAGTAAGGTGATGCTTTCTTCCAGAATATTGTGGCATTCTGTGGTTGACTATTAGTGACCCTTGGACTTTTGCTTTTTTGTCAAATGGCAAAGCACATGGTGGCCTCTCCTGGCTTCTCTCTGTGTGATTTCACTCTACCTATAAAGTCTCCTGGTAATTCGGATTAAAGCCCATTCTGATCCCGTGGGGCCACACCTTAACTGCAGTAACATCTTGATGAGATCTTATTTATGGTGGGTCCACACCCACCAGAATACAGACCAGAATCAAAACCGTGTCCGAACAAGGGTCAACAATTCAATTGATCACAGAACTTAACATATTAGAATATTCTTTTTTTCTGGCAGGTAGTATGGTGTCAGTGAGATATTTTCAAGTGGAAAGTGGCAAGTATCCACCTACTTAGTGAGCAAATACTGAACACTGTTCTAGATAACGGTGCTAGGTCTGAGAACACAAGATGAAAAGGATACAGTGCCTGTACTTGAGGATATAAAACTCTAATGGAAAAAATAATATCCAAAAAATGTTTTGCAATCCTTTATGAGCTAGTATTTTGGCTAAATATCATAAAATTCTACAGTTTCTGCCTCACCCTTTCACTAAGTCACTTGCTAGCTGACTCTCTATCAGAGCCTATAACTGCGCCTGATATAGAAAGCAACAGTTATGAAATTCAGCATTGAGCACTTTGGCAGAGGTGCACAGGAACTTCACAAGCCTGTGGAAAAGGTGACTGTCTTTTTCTGGGGATGTTGGAAGTCTTTAAAAAGGGGTGGCATTTGACCTGCCCTTAGAGGATGAGTAGGAGTTACTTATTTGCAGAAGGGGTAGGGCTAGAAGGAACAGCAAATTAGAAGATATAAAGGAAGTACAGAGCCCACAGGAAATGGTGTGAATTCACTATGACTGCTGCAATGGACTTATAGGGCTATTGTTACAATTCTATTATAACAAATAGAATCCTAACACTCATAAGAGGCAGGAAGAGTTAGCTTGGTTTAATAGCCATTAATAGATAAATAACAATATAGAGGAAGTATAACCACCTCCCCCGTAAAACAGATTCATTCATTCATTTATTCATTCATTGCACATGTTTGTCTCTCTCTCTGTCACACACACATTCCCATGGACAAAGAAATGTCCTGAGAATGCCCTTCTCTTGAATCAAGGTAACAATGGATGATCCTATCAGGTCTTCCTAAATAAACTGGAGGCCTCAATGCCAAGTCAGGGCCTCTAGAAAATGTAAACGCCATACCTTAACTGCAGTAACATCTTGAAGAGATCGTATTTATAGTGGGTCCACACCCACCAGAATGCAGATCAAGATCAAGAAAGCCCCTTTGCCTACTCAGACTGGCAAAAGACAAGCTGATAGAAGGGAGTTCTGTTTCGAGTCTTCTCTGCTCTGGTTTATCTGAACCACAGCACACACAGCACAGAAGCAACAGGAGTGAAATAAAAGAGAGCACCTCGCTCACTTTAATAGAGAGAGTGGTATTGGCTGGGGGGTAGTTTGTTAAAACTTGCTGAAACTCACCAGGCAAACACTTTCAAGAAAATGAATGGCACTGGCATGTCCACATAGCCCCACGTGCCACACATTCGTCTCTACCAAAGTATCCTGTTTTACTGTCCCTGGACTAATCGGATCTGAATATACATGTACAGAAGGGATGAATTAACAGGCATTAAGCATACCACACTGCATGTCACACAAGCAAAGAGAGACTCCCAGAGCTGTTGAGCACGTCTACAATCAGAAGCCCGGGAAGGCTGAGCATCGCTACTGGCCCTCACCCTTCACACACCGCTCGGCCCAAGCTCTACCAGATGCCCTCAGCCCTTAGAGGTGTCAGAACCCATTCTTCGGAATCCCACCAGAATCTGCCTGTTACAAAAACTGAAGGATGAGAAAGCAACTAGAGCTGGTCTTTTAAAATGCATAACTCAGAGTAGGCTGAGCGAGGGAAAAAGAAGAGTGGAGCTGCCGCAAAAGGCCAAGGATTCAAGTTTAGAGTCGTCTATGACTAGGCTGACTCTATTAAAGAAAAGAACACAATTCTGTGATGTGAGGAAGCATCCATGGGGTGTGGATTGGACTAGCCCTTGTTCCACCAGCCCAACGAAGAACTGCAGGAAGAGCACAATCTTATGTTTATTCATCACTGGCAGATGCTAATACATTTCTGGATCGACATTTGGCAGAAATATGAATAAACACAGAGAATTCACAATCAGATATCAGAGCTAGGAAGCTGAATACTACTGATGGATTGATTATGTTTTTGAGCTATTTAGATAATTGGACATACTAAGTACAGAGCTTTCTGCAAGGATAATGGACCTGTCCTATTGTGGTCTATTTAACAAACACTTGGACTATTTTTTTAAAAGCGTGTTTACATTCCTGTACATCCTGGCTTTATTGATATTCTGTCCTTTGAATTACAGTGTCACCCTAGCAACACTCCAGAGAAAGTTGAAGAGGGCATTATCATTGTTAACCCACGTTTTCAGAGGGAAAGAAAGCCAAGCCCTCCAGGCTGAATCAGGAGCTGATTTTTGTTATTACTTCCTATTTGTGTGCTTCTATTTGATTGTTAGTCAAAGATGGGGGAGGGGGAGGTGGTAGGGAGGAGGCTTCTGTTTCTAAATTGATATTTTTTGTGTGTGTAACAATTTTACTACATTCCCTTTGGCCTGATATGATTTTCCCCAGATCTTCCCACGCCTCACTTTCTGTCACTCAGTTCTCAGTTCAAATGTCCTCTCTTTAAAAGGTTCTCACTCTATTTAATCTAGGTGTCCCATGAGTATGCCCTGTTGATTCCTCTATAGCACTTATCTAAATTATTTCTTTATCATTCATTTCCCCCATTATGATGCAAACTCTGTGAGATCAGAGACCATGGCTATCTTCCTTAACACTATATCCCCTAAGCCTAAAACTATTCTTGGAAGTGGTTCGTATATAATTGTTTGTAGATTATTGTTTGTATGTAATTATGTAATTGTTTGTCGATTCTTCTCTGCTCTGGTTTATCTGAACCACAGCAAACATAGCACAGAAGCAACAGGAGTGAAATAAAAGAGAGCACCTTGCTCACTTTAATAGAGCGAGTGGTATTGGCTGGGGGGTAGTTTGTTAAAACTTGCTGAAACTCACCAGGCAAACACTTTCAAGAAAATGAATCTGTCTCTTAAAGAGGATCCAATCCTTTGCTACTAAGCATGCAGCTCCAAGTTGGGTCCAGGTACCTGATTAAGTGGGTGATTTTCATTCCATTTGTAATATGGCCTCTGGTGCTTTCAACAGTGGGCTTGTGTTGGGGCATACCATTTGGACAGTCCATTTCTTCTTAGATATTTATGCCTATCTCTGAACAGGTTATTTTTTTTTTATTATTGCTGTTAATTTTTTTGTGTGTGAAATATAACATTTATAAAAAAGTAACAAATTTCACTGTAACAAGTAGTTATAGAACAGATTTCAGAGTCTGGCATGGGTTACAGTTCCACAACTTCAGTTCTTTCCTTCTAGTTGCTCCAAGACACTGGAGACTAAAAGAAACATCAGTATAATGATTCAGCTGTCACATTCATTCGTTAAATCCTATCTTCTTTGTTATAACTCCTCCTTCTCCTTTACTCCCTTTTTCAATTCTTAGGGGTATTTGGACTATGCCTATTCTAACTTTTTTACATTGGAAGGGGCTGTCAATAACATGGGATGGAGGTTGGAACTAGTTGATGTTCTGGAGAGGCTGCCCTCTCTGGGTTTCAGGATCTATCTGGCCAGGAACCCATCCAGAGGTTGTTGGCCTCTGGAAAGTAATCATAGTTCTGAGCAGATAGTTCTGAGCAGATATTTTGTAGCCTTCATTAAAAAATTCTATAGCTCTTCCAACTTTCTAAGATCCCTCTGATGACCACTTGAATACATCTTGCTTGAGAAAGGAACATTAACTTTGGTGACCAGAGTTTTTAATAGTGCAATGTAATCTACAGTTGATTTTGGCTATTTTCAGTTTTAACATTGCATTAGATTCATATCATAAGTTACTAAGTAAAATGTTTTCCTTGAAGTACAAGTGAAGTAAATTTTTTCTTCTTCTCCCTGAAGTGGTATCCAGATACCCCAAGAACTGTAGAGACACTTACATGAGTTTTTAGCATGAAGAATAGATATAATTCTGGATTAGGGATATATAAACAGTATTATTTATCTAAAATTAGAAAGCTTGATATTTCTAGTCTTTATAGAAGTGAAGGATCCTGTTTAATTATCAAATGATCTAGACAGTTTTCTCTCCTGGGTTATAAACATCGCAGAAGAATTAAATTCTGGGTGACTTCCTTATAAGTCTTCTGCTTTATTATGGGTTTGATAATGACTTATAGTTTAAATTTTAGATGTAAAGTGATGAGAATGGTGGCATTATCCAGTCTTGAGTTCTTGGTTTGTTGATGACATTTATTTGGCCTTGATCTCATGAAACTTTCAGATGCTCCTCCTCCTAAGTAGTAGCAACAATAGCAATTTCCTTATAATAGAATGATGGAAGGGCTGGACTCTCCACAACAATTCCAATTTTGAAGTATTGGCCCTTGGCATTTTTATAATTCAGTTTATATTCAATTTAACATACAAAAATAAAATGGTGGGAGAAGGCAGGACATTGTAAGTATATTTTGAACAAATTTGACAAATCCCCTGAACATGACTTTCTATTTCTTGTTGTGGTTGTTTGTTTTTAAACAATCAATTTATGAAAATTGTCCAGAGTGTTGGAGTTTTGGGGTTGCCATCTCTTAATCCCTGAGCTCCTTAGAACTCAGACCAGATGCTATAGTTTGGGTCAATCTTTCTTATAGTGATATGAAGTAAGTTTCAGAATATTGATTTATCTTTCTTTTGTTCTCAGTAGAAGAAGAAAGAAAAGACTAAGAGTCACACTGGCTATTAAAAAATCTTGGAAGCAGGCCCTGGGGAAGATATGGAGATACATTAGCCAATGTCCTTTTTGGTGATGGAGCCATACTTTGAATATGAGACGGGATTAAGAGAAGTTTGATTGGAAGTTGGAGGAGGAAGTGGGTGGAAATCCCCAAGAGTGAGGGAGTTTTAAAGTAGCCCCTTCATAGAGAAGAGGTTGTTTATTACCTAGTGTATAGTTTTGTCTGAGGTAGCTTATTATATAAGTTTATTTGGGGTAAAAATTGGTGTAGCCAAAGGAAGCCCACACTGAAATATAATAGTTAAGTCAAAGTGCAAACCTCGATTTCATTGTGTGCAAAATAAGGATTATAAAAATATCCATATTCCAATATAGATGTGAGGTTGAAAAGATGCAATAAGTGTATAGGCCTTATATAGTGCCTGACACATAGTTAAGAGCTCACAAAATATTACTTATTATAATCACTGAATTATGAAAAACCTATTGGCAACCTCCATATACTGCTTATCATCACAATGCATATGTAGATTAGAGGGCGCCTTCTTCATGATAGAATTTATTTGTTTTTTCTTGTATGTACTTTCAATGGTCAAAATTATCCCATATTAAAAGAAAATGGAATCATGTGCCGCAATTCTGGATTTAAAAATTGTGTTATTTTCCTTGAAAGGATGTTTCATCAAGAGAAAAGCTACTACCACAATAAAAAGGACCATGAAGACAAAACTCATAAGCCGGGCAGCTGCCGTGGCTCAGCGGGCAGAGCTCCGACCTGCCGTGCTGGAGGTCTGGAGTTCGATCCCTGGTGCCTCCTGCCCATATGCAAATTAAAAAAATATATATATATATATTAAAAAAAACCTCATAAGCCACACACCAAAGACTTTCAGGTAATAATATCTCTGAGGAGTCATCCTGACTTACTTCATTCAATCAGTTTATTTTATTTCTTGTTCCCCTAAATATCTGAACTTTACATTGGGTTTAAATATGAATCAATAAAAAAATGAATGGAATATCAGTTTCATCTTCTCACCAGACTTTCTCATTTAACAGTATTTTCAAAGAATTATTTGTAAAATTACATTTTTAAGGCAATTTACCCACTCATATTCTGTTTTTGAAGTCCATTGTTCTTGAGAGGTGAAAGATTCCAAATGCTATAAAGCAAAATGTCATACTGCAAGTTGTAGGCAAGCGTAATAAACTTGACTTTTCCTTATAGTGTATTTCAATTAAGTACTATGGTACCTGAGGCACAAGGATTACTGTTGCATTTCCTTTTGTTAGTTGCTTTGGTATGCTAAAACTGCCAGAATGCAGTATACCAGAAATGGGTTGGCTTTTTCAATGGGGCTTATTAAGTTACAAATTTATACTTCTAAGGCCATGAAAATATCCAAATTAATGCATCAAGAGGAAGATACCTTCTCTGAGGAAAGGCTGCTGGCATCCAAGCTTCCTTGTCACATAGGAAGGCACGTAGCTACGTCTGCTGATTCTGCTCTCCTGGTTCTGGTTTCAGTGGCTATCTCCAATTGTCTCTGGGCATTACTCTCTCTAAACTCTCTGAGTTTCTGCCTTTTATCCTCTAGTAAAGAGGTCCAGAAAAGAGTTAAAATCCACCTTGAATGGGCTGGGTCACATTTCAATTGAAATAGCCTAACCAAAATGTCCCACCCACAATAGGTCTCCTCCCATGAAAATGGATTAGAAGAACATGGTCTTTTCTGGAGTTCATAATAGCTTCAAACTAGCATATAAGTGAATGGTATGACTGTGGAATTGTGTATCAACTAATGACATTGTGTTGTCAGGGTTCTCTAGAGAAACAGAACTAATAGAAGACATCTGCAATTATGTGATTTATAAAGGTGTCTCACACAATTGTGGGAATGGAAGAGTCCAAACTCTGGAGGGCAGGTTGTGAAGCTGGCAGATCCAATATAGGATCTGCATGAACTTCAAAAGAGAGGCTCACTGGCTAAAGAAGTAGTGAAATAGTCTCTCTTCTTCCTTAAAAGCCTTCAATTGATTGAATTATCTCATCGCGGGGAGATACGACTTACGTGATTGCAGATGTAGTCAGCATAGATGTAATTTACATCATAGATGTAAATCATAATATTAAATATTATGATTTAATATACCAGCCTTCTGGTTCATCAACCAGCCATGAAATAACTTTGCAGCAAAGGTCAGGCCAGTGATTGCCTGACCAGACAACTGGCCATAATCACTTGGCCAAGTTGACACCAAAACCTAACCATCACAGACACATACAAAGAAATATTTAAAAGGAAGCACATTACATGGATGACTAAATTTTTAACTTAAATTCTGTCAGACATATGGAAAATCCAAAATATTTAAATTTTCCAGGTGATTCTCATTCATCCCATTAGCTGATTTAAATCTACTTCATTCCATTAGTACTATAGGTAAGAAACAAGAATCTAATTGTGAAATACTATATTAGCAGAATCATCAGCTGTCACACAACAAATGTTGATATGAATAAACAGTAGTTTATAAGTAATGCCTACTTATTTAGCAGCAATTTTATTTTCAGACCAAAATATATCTAATTGCCAAAGGACAGAATAGTCCATTGTTATGAATTGGGTCATGAGAAAGAATCTACAGAGTCTATGAGACTTCCCTGTGTAATGATCTCTTGCAACACTCATTGATACTCTGGATAGAGAACATGAATTCTCTAAATGATAAAATTTAAATTGCTTAGAAACTAACTTGTAAAGCACAAAAGTCAATGAGCAAAGCAGCTTTAGTTGCAAATGAAAAAAAAAGAGAGAAGTTCATTTTATGATTTGCATGAGGGATTAATAATAAAAAAAAAAATCGCTTTCCAAAAGATGAGGTATCTGATGTAATTTTGTATCTCAGGATTATAAGATAAAATACACAATGAAAAGTCATCTAAAAATTTGCTTACATAAGACGATTCACAATCATATAATCCTTTCCAACCCATATAATTGCACCGGTGGAAATATAAAGCTTACGTGTCTCAATATTAAAATTATAGAAGATTCAGGGACCTACATATACCTGTCTAATAAATTACAGAAGAAAAACTCCTAAAGTTGAAGCAACTTAAAAAATGTACTTTATTGTGTGCAAATGAAAAATACTTATTCATTTCTCTGGCTCAGCCAAAAACCTCCATGTCTTGCTTTTGCCTTTAGATATAACAATGTTTATATGCTTATCAAATTCTCCATACCTCTATCTACAGGTCAGTCAAGTTGACACATGATAAATTTATTGAGTTTGATTTATAATACACATTCTTCAAGCGCTGTTTTTTTCAAAGCACTTTTACCATCCAATACAATTTCACTTCATCTTTAAAACAACCTTATGAAATAGCTGGCAGCATTAGCAGCGCCACTTAAATGACCAAGGGAAATGAACTTCACAGACTCCAGAGCCTTGTCTGAGGCCAGGACATTAGCAAGAGTCAGGACTTTTCATATGCAGGTTTTCCTGGTGCCTCCAGATACCAGGAACATGCATGGACACATATAAAAAAAGATGTATGAAATTCTGATTTGAGCTCATCCTTGTTTTTTTCTGAGCCTCCATTTGGAATGTTGTTGCCTTGTTATACACGGGCATTTTAGAAGGCTTGATTTTTATACTAAATTAATTTCTTTTTTTGTCAAACAATTCAATGAATATTGTATGAACCTGCAGCGAAGATGCAGGATCGGTTTTAAGATTATTTTGCATAACATATTTGCACAATGTAAGTAATACTACCCAGAAGGGAAAAGAGCGTTTGATAACATGGTGTGCTACCTTTCAGGATTTCAACTTCTGCCTATTCTGGTGTCATGTACAACCAGCACGGCCGTCTTTTAAAATTTAAATGCCTCATACACATTAGCTGAGGGAATGATGAATTCTTTTCTGAAAAAAGTACTGTGGGTTTCAAATGCCACTTCTGAACCATTCCTTAATTGCCTATCTGAGAAAAGATTCAATTGCAAAGAAAAAAAAAAAAGGATGAATTTAAAATTGAATAGATGAAGAATACTTAGATATGTAGGTGATACTGAATAGAAATATCTTTTTTTAAATATAAATGTGTCTAATTGTATTAACCATGAGTTTTTATGAAAATAGAAAAGAAGAAAGGGAAATAAAAAAAGCTTATCAATTTTTGGCATCAGGAGAGAAATTTACCTTGGGGCAGTTTCCACTTTTGTTATGCAAAATAGGGGGGTTGAAGGGAGTCTGTAGGAGGTGGGTTTCCCTGTTTGAGCCAGCCCTTTACCAGGTCTTCCTTTCTGCTGCCTAAAGAACTTATTTATGTTCATTTCTGGAAGTCTCTACTGTCCTGTCACCAACAGAAAGCGTTAAATAACTGAATGGCTAGCCTCAGTTTTCCAAGCACTCTTACTTTACCTTTATAGAACTGAACACAATTTCTGTGACCTAACTGGCTGTTAATTCATCTACATTCAGATAGCTGCTATGTCTTACCACTGAAGCCCTAGTAAAAAGCACAGCGCTTGACACACAGATGGCAATCAAATATCTGTTAAATGAATGCTGTGAATCATCATGGTAGGGGTGTACAGAATATCTTCTTAATTTTTTATAGAAATTTCTGTTTGACATTCAATCCTCTTCTCCCAATCACCATTGACTGTGTTCTCTTGACTTATTCATCTCTGTCCTGGCTCCTGGTGAGTCCTTCTGGACATGTGCTGAACGACCATTTCTTACATTCCCTAGATAGACTTGATATTTTCCTCATGGATCCTTAAATAGAGTATTCTTTTTAAAAAATCCCAAATTTTCTTCCTCAAGGGTAGGGTTGATTTTTTTAACCTGGATTGTGTAAATAATGGCTTGAACTCTGCACTTGTTTCCCCACGAAGCTGTGGTCTTAAAACAGTTCCAGACATCATCAGCCCCACCAGGAAAGTTCTTTAAAATCAGTGCAAGCTCTCTACAACCTGCTCTCGGAAGATGTCACCTCCTAATTCCCATTCAGTACATTCCACACTACTGAGTCTAATGGACGGCTGTAGTAAACTGTGCACAAAGGAGACTTAAGAAGTGATTATTTCATTTTATGTACTTTCTCAATTACTATCCTCTCTGCTCAGTCAGTGGTTCAGCTATCTGAACTAAAAATGGCAACATCTTTATTTCCCACAATTTAGAAACCTGGTCGATCATAATGTTGGACTGCATCGACCTTCTCTGATTCAGGTGGAAAATCGCATTCTTTACCAGCTAGGTATGGCCTTACCCTCAGTGAGACTGTCAGAGGTGAGCGTTGGCCTTTGATTGGGGTGGGGGCTGGGGGAGACTTTGGACCCTCACTAACACCCCCAGCACAGAATCTGGGGAGAGTGACCTTGAAGTTAGCTTGTCAGGAATGTGGACAGAACATGCCCGGACCTTTGGAAGTTTGATTAAACACATGAATAATTACCCCAGATATCAGATGCCTACTGTGTGCCGCAGAAACGCTATACACAATAGCTCTTTCAATTTAATCCTTTAGACAACCATACGGGGAAGCATTAGGAAGGCTGGAGAAGTTAAGTAAATTCCCTGGAGCCCACTTAGAAAATGCCTGTGTCCAGGAAACTGAGATTAGAATCTGTGACTAAATTATTCCCAAACTTGTGCCTCTCACTACTCCACACCCTTGTCCCATCCCCAACAGCTATTATTTCCAGACACGCACACAAAAAACCCATACAACTGATTTAAGAAGCATGGCTAAATATCACTGCAACTTAATTCCTATATACCAGAGTTCTTTTTAACTACATTTCATTCTGTGCATCCTTCAGATCACTCTGGAGAATGCTGTCAGAAGGAGTAGAAGGACTATGGATTGTGTAGTACTTGGGACCTGGGTGACTGCTGTAGGACTGAAGGTGACTGCAACAACAGTAGCTGGCATTTCCTGAGTGCCCACTATGTGTTCAACACACCATTAAAATTGCTTTTTGCGTTAGTTCAATTCATTTGTAGCACAAATAAATCTCTGACGTGTCAGTGCATTTCATTTACTTATTTCTTTATTGACAAACACTTATTGAGCACCTACTATGTTCCAGCACTTGTCTAAGTGTCAGGGAAAGAGAGCGGATCAGAGCAGAAAGGGCCATTGCTTAGTGTCCAGTTGCAGGAGGAGACAGAAAATAAACAAATAGACAAATAAGTGAACCAGATAATTTAAGACAGTGAGCTGTGCTCTAGAGGAAATTAAACATGGTGATGCACACCAGGTAAGCATTCAGACGGATGGGGAGGGAAAGGCCTGTCTGTGGTGACATCTGAGCTGAAACCACGATGCTGTAAGGAGCCAGCCTCGGGAAGAAGAGAGCAGAGGGTTTCCAGCAGAGGGACATGGGGAGAATGTAGTTATTGTGCTAGAAATCAGAAGGGAAGCCGGTGAGGTGGTAGCAGTGTTATGAAAGAAGAGAGGGATATTAGGGCCCTATCATTCTGTGGACCTGTAGACCTAGATTAGGGATTTATGCTTACGTTGAGTAAATGCAAGTCATTAGAGAGGCCTTCACAGGTAAGTGACTAGATCTGAATGACCTTTACAAAAGATCATCTGGCTGCTCAGCAGTGTCAAGAGGGCAAAAATGAAAGCAAGGAGTCTGTGGCATGGGTTCCAATGCAATGATGATGATGGTGATTTGCTTGCAGCAGCAGCTTGAAAATCTGTACAATTATTATTTCCATGTTACAGAGGAGGAAACTGAGGCATAGAGTTATTAAGACTTGCACAAGACTGAGACATAGAGTGATAAAGACTTAAGACCCACAGCTATGGAGTCGGGAGCTAAGATCAGATTCATTCTGACTCAAGAGCACAGTTCTTACCTGCTATTCTGTCTCTAATAGGCAGGTAGGGAAAGGGGTTTTGCTGCTTCTTAGATTCCCTATTAGCTGAGAATCCCATCAAACCACAGAAAAGAGAGTGTGTCCATAGCAGCAGTTTTAACATCAACCAGGTGTTAGACCATAGTACTATTAAAACAGTATCTCCATTTACTGGTTAATGAGTCAACCTAAAACAAATTCAAATGCATAGAAATTGCTTTTCCGATTTATTCCTCTTTCATAGAAGTTTCTTTTTGTCAGAAAAAAAAGTTAGCCTAATCTTTTGGTTCAGCATACTTATTTGTTCTTGTGATATATTGACCATTATGATGACGAGAAAGTGAGTATTGTACATGTACAACTATATGCACAACTATAGAGAAAATTGAGTAAAGCTGACTCTGGAAAGTTTTAAGAGTCTTAAGCATTTGGGGGAAAAAGAGATTTACTTCTAAAACAAGAATATAAAAAGCACCTCTTACTACATGACCCCAATTCTCATTATTCACACTGATGGCTTATAACCTCCAGATTCATATTCTTCATTTCCTGTGCAGTGGTCCTTCCATCTCCCAGCTTCTCAGGTCCTGGAAGTCATCCCCTCTTAAACTACAGTATCAGAGATGGCTGAATAAACCACTGACCTCTATGGTTCTCTTAACCAATCTCTCTATCATTCTCCTAAATGAATGACTATTTCCCACAAATGTAGTACATTCTCTAAGGTTTCAAAAACAGTTAATGGTAGTGATGAACTTCCCTTTCCTGTGAATACACTTCAAAGATAGGCACGTTTAGTGGGCCCTATGGTTTATCTCTTCTTTTGAAGGCAGTGAAGGTTTGTCAAAGCTAACGGTTCTGTCCCTTAAATATTAATTTAGGAGCTCAAGTTTAAAACACATTAGGGTAAGTATCATCAAAAGCAATCAAGGATGGGAGCTATAGTATCCCTAACTCTATTCCACCATATTATTTGAACCAGGAAGCATTTATTGAGTGCCTACTATGTGCTAATCATTGTGAAATATATGGAACACCTAATAATCCTTGCCCTAATTCTTTTTTCAATCTGATTTAGAGTTTAGAATTAAGATGAATATTTTAATTGATAATTAAATGCAGAATAGAGTAATTATCAAATGAAGGGTATAAACAATTAGTGAAATTATCAGGGAGAATGCTTGATGGAGTTGTGACCAGATTGGGACTGTCAAGGAGGGCAGGGAATGGGGAGGTGCGACCAATGTTTTCCATTTAGAGACAGAACTTCCAGTCAGAGACTCTATTTCCCTAAAGCTAAGTTGGGCCACGTGACTATGTTTTGGCCACTGAGAAGTGAGCAGAAATGAGGTGTATTACTCACAAATCAAGTTTTTAAAAGGAAGTTGCTTATCCTCCTCTCTCTCTCTCTCTCTCTCTCTCTCTCTCCCCACAAGGCTGGGAGGTAGATATGGTGCTGATAAGCCACAGAGATCATGAAGAAGACACTCCCTGGGGGTGGGAGAGGAGAGAGATGGAAGCAACCTAGGCCCTGAATGAATGATCTCACAGAGCCTTTCGTTGGCATCCTGGCACCACCCACCTATCTTCAGTCTTCTATGAGAAAGAGGAATGGAACTTATATTGTGAGAGCCACTGCATCTGGGTGCCTCTGTTATAGAGTGACTTAACCTATACCATAACTAATAAAGGGGTGCAGGGAGAAAGCCCTCAGCTAATGCTCACTGGTTTGTGTTCAGATAAGCAAAGAGGAAGGGGTAAGTAGAGTGAATTAATCTCAGGAAAACTCAAGCTGCAATACAAGCCAAATAGCCTAGGAAGTAATAGAGCAAATGAATCAACCAGAGGTCTCATGGGTATCTATCTTAAAAGACAAAGCAGGAGGGAGAATAAAGAGAAAATGAGGAGAAATATTTTAAAAAGCTCTGTATATACCTTATTTATTTATAATCAGCTGAGTTTGCAGTGGATGAATTATTAGATTAAGGGCTAAACAGTAAAAGACAGACTCATTCTTACTTGACAGTACTCCAAAGAAACCGTTAGCATCGGACCATCCTCTGTGTAGTACATTGAAGTTCTGGCAAGAAAGGAATTCCTGCAAGCAGAAGTACCTCATTTTTGTTTGCTTTGGCCAGTGGAATAATGGTTAAGAGTTCAGGGGACAAGAGATGAGCTTACAAGGAGAGATTTAGATGTCAGAAAGATACTTGGGCCTCTATAAAAAATGAGAAACTCTTGAGTATCTTGGTTTAGGATTGGCAGAATCAGAGCAATTTCTTAGAGTGGTTTATTAATCTAACAAATCTTTATTGAAGTTTTACTACATGGCAAGCACGCTGAGATTAATTTGATTGTGGCCATACAGAATGGAAACAAACTTTTCCACTGAAATTGTCGTATGTCAGAAGAGAACGAATGGGCATCCATGGATTGTGAGGCCCTGGTAATTTTAAAATTAAAAAAGTAATTTTAAAAGTAGTCATGTTATTTTTAAACTGAGATACTGTTTTCAGTAAGTTATGATGTAATACAATGGATGCTCCATTATGATGTTTCATGCTTAGACAATGGACTTCCAATCTGTTGTTGGTGCACCTTCCTGGGTCCCAGGTCACACTGAGGCCAGCTTCTACATTAAGGGGCAAGGGTGAAAGCTGTCAAGACTTTGGTTGGGGGAAATCTGAGGGCCTCTACAAAGAGGACATGTAGATACATACCACTTTCTGTGTCGCTAAGTCTGACTTTCACCTTATTTATTCTACTATTCTGGTTTTGCTGTACAGTCTCCCCAACTGTTAGGTCATGACAATGCCTTAAATAGGAAAAGGGTGGCCACTGCTGCTTCTATTTTCCTAGTTATCCTCTAGGCATTTTGGGAAAGAGACATTTAGGCGCACAGAAAAAGGGGTTGGCCAAGATGCTCCCAGGATGGCCCAGCCCTTGCCATAGAGGTGCTTCAGATATGAGATAGTGAGGGTTTGGATATTGTATCAGGAATGGAAAAAAGGGCCTATATCCAGACAAAGACAAATACATTTTGAATTAAAAAAAAAATGCTGCTTTATTCTATGGGGGTGGGGGGGGGGGTCTGGGAGAGAAAGAAGCAAAAATGTAACGGATGGAGACTGAGATGCACAATTCTGTATTGAGAATTATAAAATCATTTTAAGATTCAGAGCCTCTTTCTCGGAGGGAATTCAGTAGGGCAGCATGTTGAGTAAGAGCGGAGATGGATCATTCTGAGCTTTGAGTTTCAAGTGCAGCCTCTGAGAGCTATACTGTTCTTAATGGGTTACTTTGGCTTTTTTAAAAACCTATCTTTTTTTTTCAGATTTTATTGAGATATATTCACATATATATTCCATCAAAATTATACAATTAATGTCTCACAATATCATCACTTAGTTGTGCAATCATCACCATACTCCCTTTTAGAACATTTTCATTACTCCAAAAAGAAAATTATCAGATAGACACACAGAAAGAAAACCCAAAACATCCCATAATCCCTTATCTCCCCTTATTATTGAGCCCTATTATTGGTGTGGCACACCATTTACTGTTTTTTGCTTCTTTAAATATTTTTATTGAGATATCTTTATGTACCATACACACAGTCCATCAAAGTACACAATCAACAACTCACAATATCATCACATATTTGTGTGTTCATCACTACGATCATTTTGAGAATATATGCATCACTCCAGAAAAAGAAATAAAAAGAAAAAGAAAATCCCCATACATTACATACCCCTTATCCCTCCCTCTCATTGGCCACCAGTATTGCAATCTGCCCAATTTTTTTTTGACCCATATCCCCCTAGTATTTATTTATATATTTTGTCCTAATTATTATTATTATTATTTTACTCATCTGTCCATTCCCTGGATAAAAGGCACACATCAGACACAAGGTAAAACCCATCTTAAAAACAAGGTTCTTTCAGAGGGTGCAAGCAGACAACATTTTCCTTTTAACTTTTTAAGGCACTCAGTACATTAACAAACAGAAAAATGAAAAAAAAACATAGTATTTTAAAAAGTAATAGTTGTTTCTTAATATTTTATTTAATAATCTGTGCATTCATACAACTGCATTTAAAGATAACATCCGACTTCTGAATACAGGGTCTTTAAGGACGTGAGTTCCAGGCTAACCAACCCGGCTGTGGACCCCTGCACCCTAGCATGAACTTGTGTTAAAGACCTTTCTCCTCAAGTAAAGCCGGGGCCAGTGTGGCTACTCTTCATATGTATAGAACTGGCTCCTTTTCTCTGGGTCACCTTTTAGAACTGGAACTCAGTTGGCCATTAGAGATCAAGCTACAGTGGCCTTAAACAAGGAGTTTTATTTTTTAAATGGCTCGTCTCGCTCACACACCCCAAATTTGTTTTGGTGCCAAAAAGTGACGGCAACATTTTCCAAGGATGAAAATGGGCTTTTAGCAAACAGCTAAATGGAAACCTGCATTAGCAGATAAAGTACTAATCATCTCAACTGTAGGACAGCTGTTTTTGTCAAAGACAAATTCCTAAATAAACAGAGTTCAGTGGTGTACTCACAAACAGTCTCTTCATATGAGAAAGCCAATCCCAAGAGATCATTCAGGAAAATTGGCAGTGTCTGGCTAAGCGAGCTCCAGGCCTCTGCCTACCTGCAAAGTGAATCTTTTGTTATCCCCCGAGAAGGTACAATCTTCAGCTCAGGGCAAGGGTCAATAGCAGCACCGGGTGATGGAGGCACACGTTTATGGTTATGTGCACATTCTCTGCTTGGTCCATGAATAAAAAGACAGAGCTACCTCAGCATTATCATTCCCCTGACCTTCATGAGTGGAGCCATCCCAGCAGGGGAAAAAAACAGCAGGGGAAGAAAAAGGGAAAATTAAAATGTTAAAAACTATATTATAGCTCGTTTGTGACCTTTAAAAAAAATTAGACTTGAGAATATTAGGCTGGACTGGCTACAACAAATCTGACAGCTGTAGAGTTATAGATTTTTTTTTTTTTGTCTCTGAGTGGCTTTCTACCAAAATCTTAAACAATAAGCAGACCCTGCATGTTTCTCGCTGGCTGACAGCCAGAGAAAATTCATGATTTTGATCAGCGTTTAACTATTGAAAGAAATTTGCTCTGAATTTCAGAGCATTTGTCCTTTCTGTAAGCTATTTGCAGAGTTTGTCAAAGAGTCATTTCCTATTAGTGAAATGATGCAAAATGCTACTGATCGAAAGTTATGCAACAACAATATTTTCTTCCTTTAAACTTCCAAGTTAGTTGGTTTGCTAAGTGAATACGGCCTGACAACCAAACCGTTGAAGCCACCCGGTGTTATCATAAGGCTGCTTCCAGAAAATCTGTTTTAGAAATGATGGCAAGTGTCAATATATTCTGGCCACCCAGAGCATTCAAATTTTAAAACCAAAATACAATTGTTGTTAGAGCGCTGTGCCGAACCCTGAAGACCCGCTGCCGCTATGTAAAGGATGAAAAGATTTTACTGTCCTTGAGAAAAGGAGTCCTTAGGTTTTCCAAGGCGTCTTCATCCTTGAAAATAAACAAACAAGCAAACGAGAAAATCCACCCAGGATTTTATAGCAATTAAGTAATTCTCCTTTAAACAAAATGATCTTTCTACTGGGTGGAGGGAAAAAGAATTAAAAACCCAACAATATAGCTTTTTATTCATTATCACTGACATCTTTGGGTAGTCAATGATCAGTTCATGCTGTTACTTTGATTCTCAAACATTTTATTAAGTTTCTTCGCTCTCCAAAGGGTGTTTTATTAGGTTACTGATATTTTTAAACAGCTATTTAATTCCTATTTTTTTTTTTTTTTTTTACAGATTGGACAATCACAGCCAAATCTATTTAACCTATAAGCTTATAATCAGAGTAACGGTAATTTTAAAATATTTTGGATGATGTAATGATCATACCTAAGAAACATCATTAAAGGTCAGTCAAAATTAGTATGGAGATTACTAAGTATCAAAAGTTATTTTGCAGAAGCTGCAGAATATATTTGCAATCTGATTTTGTGGACTATCTATTACAAATGAGAAAAAAAGAAAAAAAAATCTCAGTGGCTTTTGTAGAATCCCATTTTCTTAATAGGAAATTGATGAATGACAGCATCTGGCAGGAAGAAAAAAGCATATGGTTTAACTAACTGTTTCTATAGAGGTTAAAAACAGCTTTGGAATTTCTCTGGTTGCCATTATGATTGACAGGCCATCAAATAAATCATTCACTTTTCTTCCCCCCTCCATTGGTCCCATGAACTGATAAAAACACAGGGGGAAATCGGCAGTGTGGTACATGAGAAATTAGACATGCGATGCCCATTAACATAAATAGATTTTTTTGCACCTAATTCCCTTCACACCATGCAAAACTCTACCCGCAGGACATGGAGTATGCATGTTTTCTTGTTCTTTCTATTTATAATTCTTAATTATTAATTTCATATATAATTGGTTTCTTTAGAGAATGAAATGCCTACTAGGTTATCTAAAACACTGTTTCGGAGTCTTGGGGCTTAATGCTGCAAAAAGATGGGCTGATACTGAAAGATGTTACGGTATGTAATACAAACAATGAAAATTAGGTTGAGAGGTCTAGAATGAAGTTAGGCTAATTAAACAATTCTCAGTGTTTAAATTCCTGCAACCTTCTCAGGGGTATACTGCCAATCATCTTGTCTTGGGGGATTGCTCTGGTTTGCCCTCACCTCCAGGCTCACTTAAGAAATGTAACCCTCAAATAACTTATCAAATATTTTTACTATAAAAGTGAAAACTGTTTTGGTGTTTTCAAGCTGATCTCTCTTTCTCTCTCTCGCTCCCCAAATTCAGCTTAAATACTAATGAAAGTGCCAAAAGGGGGAAGTTTGGCTAGTTTAATTATCACATGTTCTATCTTTGAATCTCCCCTTTCTCATCTTGCCCAGTTTCAGCCCAGGCTTTCTACACATCTCCAGTGATCAGACACTTAGAATTTTCATGAAGAACTTATTCTGTCATTGGGCAATTCTATTAGAATGTTTCTCCAGCTATTTTGTGGTAGCCGACCTTCAGGACGGCCTTCTGGTACCTGTGCTCACCTCCACATTGAAAAATGCTTACCTGTGTAGCCAATTGATACTGTGGGGGCTAAGTGGGGTGGGGGGTGGGGGATGAATTCCAAGGCTAAGTGGCAAAATATATGAGTTTCTGCCTTGCTAGCTTTTGAATCTGTGCTCTTGGGGATGCCATGAGGACACTGACACAGCCCTGTGGAGAGGCCCCTGGTTGGGGAGGCACCAGTGGAGAGAGGCTGAATCTTCCTACCATCTAGCAGCCTCTGCCAGCTACTAGCTACTTAAGTTAGCCACACTGAAGGTGGATCATCCAGCCTCATTCAAGCCCTAGGATGAAGGCAACCTCAGTCAACCACTTGACAGCAACTTTGTGAGAGACTCCAAACTAGAACCACCCATCTAAGCCATTCTTGAATCCCTGACAAACAGAAACTGTGAGATAATTGATGATTATTATTTTAAACTACTAACTTTGGGATTTTTTTTTAGGTAACATATTTTATGTAGTTAATGTAGATGACTAGTATAGATTGCATTAAAGTCTTTTTGTTGTTCCTAGTTCACCCACAGAAGACTTTGAAAAGTCAACTAAATGTCCACTTCATGTGACTGCAATTTCCATATGACAGTCATACTGTTTCTTCTCTTTTTGAGGTAAAACATCCCCAGTGCCTTAAGCTATTTAGTTCTTGCTTTGCTTTCTCACTCTAGATCTTCTTTCTGGGTCAGCTTACACACAAATATTACACTGATGATGTCTGTACCCCTGTATTTCTGATTGTCCCTTGCTCAGCTCTTATTGATGGTCTATAAGCACCTCAAATTTAGAGGATCAGAATTAAGCTCCTCATTTATTTTTTTCATTCAAACCTGCTCTCCAAAATTTTTGGTCTATTGTGCTTAAGTCCACTGCCAGCTGCTCAAATTTCCAAATCACAAACCCAGTATATCTGTGCTATCTGTATACTACAGAATTATGAACACAACACTTCCTTGCTAAAGGTTCCTTCTTAACTTTCTATTGTCTTCAGAGTAGCATGAATTTAAACTTATAAGCATGGCAATCGAAGATATCATAATCTGGCCAGTGTCTACTTTTCCAGCCTCTTCTTTCACTTTCCCTCACTCACCCTTTTCATATTAAACTAACTGCTAGCTGTTTTGTATTGGAGGGTCTTTGCAGTTGATGTTCTCTAAGGTTTGATTGCGTTTTCCTTACCTCAGACTCTAATATTACCTAAGAGAGAAGACACTGATTCTTCAAGACTTACCTTCTAATTGAAGGCTTACTTGTTTCCCTCTTTCCCGCATGCTTTCCTCTATACAATGCTTTAGTATACTTACGTTTTAAACTGTTCATGGAGGTAGACTCCACTAGTCTCTGATTTTCTAGAGATCGCATGTATCGCATGTCTTATGAATGTTCAAATGTAGTCAATCATACAGCTATTCCAAAGTCTTTACTGAGTACTTTTTCTATAGCATGCAAGTACCTATCCCAATTGTAGTTCTCAAAACAGACCAAATTCCTGTCCTCAAGAAGCTTATATTCCCCTAGAGGACCCAAACAGTAGAGAAATGCAGTTGTAACTGTGTATCAGATGGTGATAAGTATCTGCCAAAAAATAAAGTAGGATATTGAAGTTAGGAAGTGCATGTGTGAGGGGTGGTGGGGGTATAATTTTACATCAGAGGCTACTTTGATAAGGTGACTTTTTTCTTTTTTCTTTTTTTATTAGAGCAGTTGTAGGTTTTACAGAAATATCCTGCAGAAAGTTCAGAATTCCCGTCCCCACCCTGGCTTTCCCTATTGATATTTCGCAGTAGTATGGCACCTTTGTTGCCACTGATGAATCAATATTATTATTATTATATCATTACCTATAGTCATAGTTTCAATTAGGGATCACTCTTTGTGGTGTACAGTTTTACGTTCTTTTTTTTTTTTAAGTTTTTGTTATGGTAACATATATGATATAAAGTTTATCATTTTAACCACTTTCAATATATATATATATATGATCCTGTGATGTTAATTACATTCACTATGTTGTACTACCATCACTAACTATCCATTACCAAAGTTTTTCCATCACCTATCCTTCCTTATTTTTAAATGCAGCTTTATTGAGATATATTATATATCTGCATACCATATAATAATCCAAACTGTATAATCACTGGTTCACAGTGTCATCATATAGCTGCATATATGTTATCACAATCAATTTTTTAATATTTTCATTGTGCCAAAAAAAAAGAATAAAAGTGAAAAAGAATACCCAAAACATCAATGCCCTCCTTCTCCCTATTATTTATTTATTTTTTGTCCTGTCTTTTTTTTCTTACTCATCTGTCCATATACAAGATAAAGGGAGTGTCAGTCACAAGATTTTCACAATCACACGGTCACACCTTAAAAGCTCTATAGCGATTCAATCAAATTCAAGAATCAAGGCCATTGGATTACAATTCAACAATTTCAAGTATTTCCTTTTAGCTACCCCAATACACCAAAAACTGAAAAGGGATATACATATTACATAAGAATAACCTCCAGAATGACCTCTCAACCCTATTTGAAATGTCTCAGTCACTGAAACTTTATTTCATTTCTCTTCCCCCTCTTGGTCAAGAAGTCTTTCTCACTTCCACAATGCCAGGACAAGGCTCATCTCCTGGAGTTATGTCCCATGTTGCCAGGGAGATTTACACCCCTGGGTGTCATGCCTCATGTAAGGAGGAGGGCAGTGAGTTTACCTGCCAAGTTGGCTTAGAGATAGGGGCCACATCTGATCAACAAAAGAGGTTGTCTGTGGGTGACTCTTAGGCATAATTATAAGTAGGCTTAACTTCCCCTTTGCAGGAATAAGTTTCATAAGGGCAAGCCCCAAGATCAAGGACTTGGCCTATTAAATTGGTTGTCCCCAGTGATTGCAAGAATGTCAGGTCTTCCCTAGGTAGAGTAGTTTAATATTTCCACTTTTTCCCCCAAATCCCCCAAGGGACTTTGCAAACACGTTTTAATCTTCTGCTCAGATTACTCAGATTTATCAGGATATCACATCAACCTGTACAGACCAACAAGAGCTCACTTTCTACTCAAGATTCCTTGTAATTATGGTGTTTGAATAAGCTGACCATACAAGTTGCATTAGATCGCACGCAACCAAAAATATAAATTTCATACCAAATAAACATCTTTTCCTTCGGTCTCACACAGAAACTGAAGTTTTGAAATGCAGTCAATATCATCCTTTTAGCATGCTTTACATTAGTCCTACCCAGATCAGCTTCATTCATATCTCTAATTGAAGTCTGATTTCTTTTTCAGTATTTTTAACAATTTCTATATGGGATAATGCTGCCTTTCAGAGCTGCAGAATTTGAGCTCTGAGTTTCAGATGTTAAACAGATAACCAAAGTTCCAGGGAATGGCCAGGTTACACACAAAGCGCTCAGCATCTCAGAATTTAGAAATAACAGTCACAACTCCGGAATAGACATGACTACTATAAGAGTTTACACTCTAGAACTCTTTACAATAGGCCCCAACCTGATAGCCTATGCTCTCAAATTCAATTCTCAGAGTTTGCACATTGTATTTAGTCCATATTAGTGAGGTGTTATGATATTTGTCTTTTTGTTTCTGGCTTACTTCATTCAGCATGCTGTCCTCAGGACTCATTCACCTTGTTACATGCCTCAGGATAAGGTGACTTTTGAGCAGAGACCTGAGGAAAGGAGTAAACAAGCTCTGGATGTCTGGGGCAAGAACATTCTAAGCAGGTGAAAGAACCACAAGAACCCTGAGGCTGGAGAATATTTGAAGTCCTGGAGGAATAGTCAGGGGGAATCTTGTGTGACTGAAACAGAGTGAACGAGGGGAGAGAAGGACATGAAACCAGAGAGACCTCATGGAAGGGAGCTTGAAGGCTGCTGTACCCCTGATGTTGAAGCTGTGTGAGGTGGGAAGTCAATGGAAAGTTTTGAGCAGATCAGAGACATGACTCGTCTTTTGTTGCAGCATTGAGAAGAGACTGCTGGGACAGGGTCAAGTATTACTACCCCTAACAACTTTCCCGAGGAACCTCTCTTACTCAAAAATTATAAAAATAAAACCCTACATTTTCTTCTAGTATGTTTATGGTTTTGTTTTTCTTACATTTAGTTTTTATAAACCACAGTAATTTAGTTTTTACATCATGTGAATAAAAAAATCAAACATTTCCCCCAATTTTATAGCAATTAAACCAATAATATTTATTGATGAATTCACTATTCCCTTTACCTGCAAGTTGAAGGTTTAAAATGCCACCTTGATCATATGTTAAATTTTTACTACCATTTGGGTCTATTTCTGGACTCTGGACTCTGCCATTTTTATCTGTCTGTTTTCATGCTAGGCTAGCATGAAATACTTTAATGATTATAGCTTTTATTATATGTTTTGCCATGCTTTGCATGTCATTTACCTTGTCTGTCTTCAATTTTGTTCTGTATATTCTTGAACATTTCTCTGTTCCGATAAATCTTAAAATCATCTTTTAAGAGTCACTGAAATATGAATATAATTGGAATATTCATTAGGATTGCATTAAATGTATGGAGTCCTATTAATATTGAGGATTCACATTTAGAAATATGTCTATTTATTTAAAAGGTAGTGGTGAAGAGTACCAGCTCTTCCATTCTTCCTATGTAAACGTAGTCAATTCTCTTAATCACTGTGGGGTGAGAATTCATTAATTTAATTATGTGATTCAGTTAAGATCCATAGCAGTGCTACAACTCAAATGTAGACCTAGACGATGCCTGAATACACCTGTTATTCTTGCATATGTGAGAGTAAGTCCTATAGAAAAGGAGCCCTACCTGTGCCATTCCACAAATGGACATAAAGGTTTTAAGTGGAAAAACAACTGGTCATAGACTCAACTTTTCTCCCTGTTTTATTACTATTTTTTACTAACAAATTATTTTGTAAGTTTATTCTATAGGAAATTTTTAAATGACTAAAAAATATCTAGTGCATTGGAAATACCTTTTGAAAGTCTTTGAGTTGTAACCCTGTTGTGGATCTTAAGTGACATAATTCCTTTTCATAATAGAACCTACCTTGTAATGTTTTTGTGAGAATTAAAGGTAATACTATAACCTAATAATAATAATATTTCCCAAGCACTTAGGATATGCCAGACACTTTAGACATTATCATTTATAATTAAAACAATCCATTGCATTATGTGCTGTTACTGCCCAATTTACAGTTGAGAAAACTGAGGCAAAGGGAGGGTAAGCGACAAGGCTTAAGTTATAATATACACTAAAAAAATTATCCTGTGTAGCTTTTCATTTTTCCACAGAAAGCAACTGGCACAAAGTAGGTGCTTAAGAAGGACTGGTCTGTTTTTCTGTTACTTATGGTTGTTATTTTTCTTATTATTTGGGTATGGACTCAGCCCTGAGAGAAATTAAATATATAACAAAGAGAAATAAAACTGAATGAATGGGAGACACTGCTTTGTATGTAGCCATGTATGTCTGCACCAGCCTGCCTTGTCCTTTTTGACTGATTCTGTGGCTGGGAAAAGAAGTATCTGGGTAAATGGTCAAGGTGACTAATTCCTAATTCGGTGGGCTTATGAACTCCGGTGCTGTGGGCCCTGTCTTAAAGATACATTTACAGTTACTGCTGGAAGATACCAGTATTTTTAGTCTATGACAGAATTCATTAACGAGTTTAAAAAACTCTCAATTGAAAAAAATAATCTAACTCTACAACATAGGTCTGTTACATAGTTGGGTATTTTTAGTTTCCTGTTGCCATAGTAGCTATACATGGAAGCAAGGACATTTGAGCTGCTACTTCAGGCTATGATCTACCATAAATGTGAGATGAGATTACACTTAGCACTGTATGAACTCATATGATTGCTAGTATTATTAGCAGTCTTAGAGTTATAAACTCATTAAAAATGAAGCAACCTAGTTTATCATATTGGCATCTAACAGTATATAATTTTTCACTCATAAAAGGCTCCAGATTGACACCTTGTAATGTAAACTCATTTTATTTGCATCATTGAGCAAGGCTGTGTTCTGTGCCCAATATGCAGATGAAATCACAGAAACTCATTCAATTATCCAAATGTCATGTCAACAAAACCTTCAGATAGGCAGCTAAATTTTTCACCATTTCAGCTCAATGCTTGCATACCATTTAGGCATGTACCTGAGAGTGGGAATCATTAAAAACAAAATCAAAACCTTTAAATGTGACTCGTGATATTTTTCAATTCGATTCTCACTTGGAGTAAGGACAACTCTGTTAGAGGCTCTGTGTATAGACACACTCAAATTTGGGAAGCGTAAAAAAGTAGAAATCAGTCAAACAATTGGGGACTTAAATATTTTAAATCTTAAAAAAAGAAAAGAAGAAACTACTCCATAAGAATTAAGAAAAAAAATCTCATTATACAAAATAAGGGGTAATCACTCTGAGAGTATTTCTGGCCCAGAAAGTGAAGTACAATTGAACATTAATGGACCCTTTTCACTTGTACACTTGGATTTTCTGACCAGAAAATCAAAGCTTCAGAAAATTTAATTCTACTTTTTAAAAAATGTAAGCATAAGGGCCCTTTGTTTGAAATAGGACTGGTTTTCAGAGCTGAGAGAATGCTACCAGTATGTTATGCCTTACCAAGTTTAAATACCAAGTTTAAAAACTTTTCCTTTTATCTACAAGCCTATATGCTTATAAAAGCGCAATATACAACTTAAGCAACCATAAGCTAAAGCAATCGGAACGGGATACACTATTCCAGATGCTCTAGTTGGCCATTATTCGATCATGTCATTAATTTATAATATTTTAAGTATTTTCTATCCCTTTCTTAATGTGCCTGGCATCCTATTTCTGGCTTTAACTGCTGACACGTACTGGGCATAAAGTCCAAAGAGCCCAACATAGACAGGATGACTCCTAAACATTTTTCCTCAAAGGAGCTTTCACAATCAAAGACCATCAGAAGACAGAAGTGTTTCAAGACTATTTTTGCCAATATCAATTATTTTTCACATTGTTCTAGGTTATATTTTATGATCTATTCAATTCCCTAAAAGTGCTTACATGCACTTGGAAATTTTCCAGAATTCCAAGCTTTCCATCAACCAAAATAATTTAGTAGAGTGAGCCAACGTCGCTTACTAGCTCTCCTTAACCTCTTCCAAGAAAACAATAACTAATGAAAGAAAACTACTTCCTATCTCCTTACCCTGTCCTATTCTTTCCCCATTTCTCCAGGACTTATTCAACCTAAATACTTACATTTTTTAATATTTGGAAATAACACTAGAAATATCTGTATGCTTGAGGGCTAACTGCACTGACCAGCATTCACCTACACATTTGAAAATTTCACGCAGATTATAGATACATCCCATTAAGTCCTCTTATGGGTCTTCAGAACCATATTGAACCAATTTCATGATTCACTTCATTTTTTTT